>NIVC01002102.1:0-115000 GCA_002269645.1 Macrostomum lignano | reverse complement strand
ACACCTGCAATTGCACCGAGACTCGAATTGAGGAACACTTGAGAAACTTGACGGAACAATTGATGCCAAATTTCACTTGGCCAGCAAATCCTAGGTGCAATTCGAGCACACCGTTGCATGTTAATTACAGTCAGACTTCGTCCAACGAATTCTGGAGGTGAGAAGAGTCAGGGGTTTCGGCCATAGACATGCAACTAAGATGGATGCCAACCATAGACATAATAAATATGAGTTTTTTACCACTACTACTGTAACCGATTTTCATATTGACATCTCACTAATGATATTCCATCTCTTCTACAGGTACAGCGTTCTGAAGCAATCCGATGGCATCGACAATTTGGGCAGCATCCACTGGGGCCTCCTGCTGTCCCTGATCGGAGCCTGGCTTCTCATCTTCGCCTGCCTGTGCAAGGGTGAGTTCGTCCTCCGTGTGCTTCTGTGCCTGACTCCCGCTTCTGGTGTTGGCAAATCTCTTGATGGGGAGTTTATCCTCATCCTATCCCATTTATCCCATCTATGCCATGTATCCCCATCCTATCCCATTTATCCCCATTTTATCCCATCTATGCCATGTATCCCCACCCTATCCCATCTATGCCATGTATCCCCATCCTATCCCATCTATGCCATGTATCCCCACCCTATCCCATCTATGCCATGTATCCCCACCCTATCCCATCTATGCCATGTATCCCCATCCTATCCCATTTATCCCCATTCTATCCCATTTATCCCTATCCTATCCCATTTATCCCTATCCTATCCCATTTATCCCTATTCTATCTTATTTATACCTATTCTATCTTATTTATACCTATTCTGTCTCATTATTAATCATTATCTCATTTAATTTATGCCATTTATTGTCAATTAAAAATCGTAAGACGCTTGCAAAATTTTACAGCCTTTCAGAATGGAATTTTTGGGTTATCTGTGATTTTTTCCACGAATAGGAGTTGATGGAAAATTTAGAAATCTTTCAACTTTAAGCTGACAGGCAAAGTTTTAACAAATCGTGAACTATATTCGGGCAAATTAGTTTGAACTCCGGAAGTTGGCCAATAATTCTTTGGCCCGAAATTCGGTTCAATCTGATAAGTTGACTGCAATTCCTGGGGTTGAAAATTATAAGTCTCAGTCAGTGATCTTCAACGGTCGCATTTTTATTTGAAGTTTTAAAAGTTTAAAATAGCCTGGTAGCTGATGCGCGAAAGTTTAACAACTCAACAATAGATGTTAATGCCTGGCCATCCATGGTTGAAAATTTATCAATGTGATGTGTTTTCGATAGAATTGGGATAATTCGGAATGGGGATAAATGAGGTATCATAGGATAAATGTGATAGAAGTGAGATAAATTGGATCAAATGGGGATAAATAAGGTAGGATGGGATAGATGGGATATGATAAATGGGATAGAATGGGGATTAGTGGGATAGGATGGGGATAAGTGGGATAGGATGGGGATAAGTGGGATAGGATGGGGATAAATGGGATAGAATAGAATGGGATAAGTGGGATAGGATAGGTATAATTTGGGAATGATGGGGATAAGAGGGGTATCACTGGGATAAATGCGATAACTTTGGGATAATTGGGATAAAGTAGTAACAAATAGGATAGATGCAGAAATCGGGGATTAAATTCGAACTGCTTAAATCGCTTATCCGCAGGTGTCAAGTCAGTCGGCAAGGTGGTATACGTCACGGCCACATCTCCCTACCTGTTCCTGGCTATCCTGATGGTCCGCAACTGCATGCTACCTGGAAGCTGGGAAGGCATCCGATTCTACATCACCCCGGTTTGGAGTAAGCTTGCAAATCTGGAGATCTGGCATGAAGCCGCTCTGCAGGTGTTTTTCGCACTGGGCCCAGCCTGGGGCGGCCTCATCACTATGTCCAGCTTCAACAAGTTTAAGAACAACTGCTACCGAGATGCCATAGCCGTTCCTATCGTGAACTGCCTGACCTCAATCTTTGGCGGCTTTGTCATCTTTGCCGTTGTGGGCTTTATGGCGCACAAGACTGGCAAAGAAGTGAGTGATGTGGTCGACAAAGGTGCGTTCCATCTGTTGTTGCATTCTGTCTGTTGCTTAGCTTACATGAGTTTTAGTAAGCAAAATTCAAGACGGTTGACAGAGGAAAGTAGACAATGCGAAAAGTAGACAGTGGAAAGTAGACAATGCGAAAGTAGACAGTGGAAAGTAGACAGGAAAGTAGACAACGGAAAGTATACAGAAGAAAGTAGAAGAGGGAAAAGTAGACATAAGAAAGTAAACAGAGAGAAAAGTAGACAGTGGAAAGTAGACAGAGCAAAAAGTAGACCGAAGAAAGTAGACAATGCGAAGAGTAGACAGAAGAAAGTAGACAGAGTGGATCCCGTGCCCATCCCGCAGGCCCCGGTCTGGTATTCGTGGCCTACCCCGAGGCCATCGCCCAAATGCCAGTCGCTCCGCTCTGGGCCATCCTGTTCTTCCTGATGCTGATCACCATCGGGCTGGACTCGCAGTTCGGCATGTTCGAGACAATGACGTCCTCGTTTGTGGACGAGTTTCCTCGCTACCTGCGCAAATACAAGACTCCGTTTGTGGGCCTGATGTGCATGGTGGAGTTCCTTCTGGGCCTGCCGCTCATCACCCAGGGCGGAATTTATATCTTCACCATATTCGACTGGTTTATCGGTGAGTTGTCGCCTCATATCTATAAATTCTCATACCAGATTCTCTGATCCCGAGTCCCAGATTCTCTGAGCCCGAGTCCCAGATTCTCTGATCCCGAGTCCCAGATTCTCTGATCCCGAGTCCCAGATTCTCTGATCCCGAGTCCCAGATTCTCTGATCCCGAGTCCCAGATTCTCTGATCCCGAATCCCAGATTCTCTGATTGATCCCGAATCCCAGATTCTCTGATTGATCCCGAATCCCAGATTCTCTGATCCCGAATCCCAGATTCTCTGATCCCGAGTCCCAGATTCTCTGATCCCGAGTCCCAGATTCTCTGATCCCGAATCCCAGATTCTCTGATTGATCCCGAATCCCAGATTCTCTGATTGATCCCGAATCCCAGATTCTCTGATCCCGAATCCCAGATTCTCTGATCCCGAGTCCCAGATTCTCTGATCCCGAATCCCAGATTCTCTGATCCCGAATCCCAGATTCTCTGATCCCGAGTCCCAGATTCTCTGATCCCGAATCCCAGATTCTCTGATCCCGAGTCCCAGATTCTCTGATCCCGAGTCCCAGATTCTCTGATCCCGAGTCCCAGATTCTCTGATCCCGAGTCCCAGATTCTCTGATCCCGAATCCCAGATTCTCTGATCCCGAGTCCCAGATTCTCTGATCCCGAATCCCAGATTCTCTGATCCCGAGTCCCAGATTCTCTGATCCCGAATCCCAGAATCTCTGATCCAAAATCCCAAAATCTCTGATTCCAAATCCCAGACACTCTGATCCTGAGTCCTCCAGATTCTCTTGTGCACTACTATCAGTAGAAACATTCGAATTCCGCAGGCACTTTCGCCTTGTGCATAATTGCCCTATTCGAGCTAATTGTGATCTGCTACGTGTACGGCATTCACCGGTTCCGGGCCGATATCGAGTTGATGCTGGGCTACAAGCCCGGCCATTACTGGACCGTGATGTGGTGCGGCGTCACCCCTCTGGCTCTTGTGCTCATCCTGATCTCAATTGCCGCTAACTTCACTAATCCGGTGCTGGAGAATTACAAATTCCCCCCGGGTTCCATCGCCTTCGGCTGGCTGATCGGGTCAATCAGCATCATCATTATTCCTGTGGTGGCCGTGTACCGGATTTACAAGGTGAGGGTGCGACTGTGAATAGAACTTTGCAAGATTGTGAATGGCATTCTGTGAGATTGTGAATGGGATTCTGTGAGATTGTGAATGTGATTCTGTGAGATTGTGAATGGGATTCTGTGAGATTGGGAATGTGATTCTGTGAGATTGGGAATGTGATTCTGTGAGATTGTGAATGGGATTCTGTGAGATTGGGAATGTGATTCTGTGAGACTGTGAATAGGATTCTTTGAGATTGTCAATGGGATTCTTTGAGATTGTGAATGGGATTCTGTAAGATTGTGAATGGGATTCTGTGAGATTGTGAATGGGATTCTGTGAGATTGTGAATGGGATTCTGTGAGATCGGGAATCTGATTCTGTGAGACTGTGAATAGGATTCTTTGAGATTGTGAATGGGATTCTTTGAGATTGTGAATGGGATTCTGTGAGATTGTGAATGGGATTCTGTGAGATTGGGAATGTGATTCTGTGAGATTGGGAATGTGATTCTGTGAGATTGTGAATGGGATTCTGTGAGATTGGGAATGTGATTCTGTGAGACTGTGAATAGGATTCTTTGAGATTGTCAATGGGATTCTGTGAGATTGTGAATGGGATTCTGTAAGATTGTGAATGGGATTCTGTGAGATCGGGAATGTGATTCTGTGAGACTGTGAATAGGATTCTTTGAGATTGTGAATGGGATTCTTTGAGATTGTGAATGGGATTCTGTGAGATTGGGAATGTGATTCTGTGAGATTGGGAATGTGATTCTGTGAGATTGGGAATGTGATTCTGTGAGATTGTGAATGGGATTCTGTGAGATTGGGAATGTGATTCTGTGAGACTGTGAATAGGATTCTTTGAGATTGTCAATGGGATTCTTTGAGATTGTGAATGGGATTCTGTAAGATTGTGAATGGGATTCTGTGAGATTGTGAATGGGATTCTGTAAGATTGTGAATGGGATTCTGTGAGATTGTGAATGGGATTCTGTGAGATTGTGAATGGGATTCTGTGATATGCTGAATGGGATTCTGTGGGTCTGTGAATAGGATTCTGTGAGATTGTGAATGGGATTCTGTGATATGCTGAATGGGATTCTGTGGGTCTGTGAATAGGATTCTGTGAGATTGGGAATGTGATTCTGTGAGACTGTGAATAGGATTCTTTGAGATTGTCAATGGGATTCTTTGAGATTGTGAATGGGATTCTGTAAGATTGTGAATGGGATTCTGTGAGATTGTGAATGGGATTCTGTGAGATTGTGAATGGGATTCTGTGATATGCTGAATGGGATTCTGTGGGTCTGTGAATAGGATTCTGTGAGATTGTGAATGGGATTCTGTGATATGCTGAATGGGATTCTGTGGGTCTGTGAATAGGATTCTGTGAGATTGTGAATGGGATTCTGTGGGTTGTGAATAAGATTCAGGGGCTGTGAATGGGATTCTGGGATATTGTGAATAAGGTATTCGTGAACGGGATTCGGTATTGGATCGTGAAAAGATCATGAAAGGTTCAGTCAGGAATCAGGATTGTGAACAAGGTTTCGTTAGATTTTAGATAGGATTTTGTGGCAAAAAATAAGCTAGAAATCCAATGTTAAATTCGCAATAAATAATATCTAATCATGCTGTCTCCATGGCAACCAGGTTGGCAAGGGAAGTCTACTGGAGCGAATCCGCTACCTGCTGCGGCCCAGCACAGACTGGGGCCCTCCCAAGGACACCCTGTACAACATGCGCATGGGCAAGCTGGACAACATTGTCACATCTCAAACCCAGCCCATGCTGCCAATCTATCCCGGAAGTTGTAGCGTCCCCGAAGGCTCCGCCACCCCTGGCACCTCCGACGTAATCATTAAAGACCCAATTGTAGACTGAGTTAGTCTTGAGCTGCGATTGCTACTATACTGAGCATAGTAGTCAATGTTGCGCATAAAACTCATAGCTATCTGTTGTTTTTTCTGTCTTACCTTACTATTAATTTATATTTCGCTTACCAGTTTGTCCTGTAAATCTGTCCCGCGTCTGTGCTAATCTGATTTTAGATTTTTCCTGGAATTGTCCTTTAAAATCTTGTAGTTTGGTTTCTTAGCCCGATTCTCTAAAAGTAATATCGATGTCTTACTAGAAATTGATTGAATAATTTACTCTGAATAATTAAATTCTAATCTACTGTAACAGTCCCATTAACACCAAGCAAATTATTTTGCACTTAAATTTGGTTTCCCAATACTAAAATAATTATTTTATTAGATAGTAATATTCACTTGGACACCATTGTCCATTGTCCCGGAATATTGAAAAAAATTAAAAGAAATATTTATTTCATACTTAAATGTAAAATTTAACTATTATTTTTTAAATTTTGCATATTGAAAAATAAACTCAAATAATAGTAGTATAACTTTTTCCCTAAAAACTTTTTGTTATAGTACGATCGAATGTTGCTTAGTTCTAAAGAAAAGCAAAAAAACTTCATAAATGAGTTCTATTTTTAGTATCAATTGCTTTTAATGCTTGCCTTTTTGTTTTAATGTGTTTTTCGTCAGCTTTTAAATGCATTACGGGCTCTGACTTTGCTAAGCTTTATCAATCAGTTTGGAAATTTTGATTCCAATATTTTTGTTGCTTAAAATTGCCGCAACGGCAAATCGACTGACTGCAAAATATTCTGCTTTAATTTCTGTCTTTTTACTACGAGTATGACTATTTTCCAGACACTAACTCGTAAAGCAGGCCTAGCACTACAATTGTTGTCCTTGTGAATCGAAAAACAACTAACTAATTCCAAAATCTGAATAAAATATTTCTATGCTACTTTCTCACCACGCGGACACCTCACACCCAGTACTAAACAGCTCAGCGCTCTATGCAATATTAATCATTTTGACTAAAAAAACTGATTTACTACGTCTAACACACTTTGCAGTGGTCAACAAACACTCTGCTTTCAGTTTTGACTTATTTTATCAACCTGTTACAGGTATCTCAGTAGCTCTGTAATGTCTGAGTAGCTCTGTAATGTCTGAGTAGCTCTGTGATGTCTGAGTAGCTCTGTAATGTCTGAGTAGCTTTGTAATGTCTGAGTAGCTCTGTAATGTCTGAGTAGCTTTGTGATGTCTGAGTAGCTCTGTAATGTCTGAGTAGCTCTGTAATGTCTGAGTAGCTCTGTGATGTCTGAGTAGCTCTGTGATGTCTAGTTCAGATCCATCAAAGACGGCTACGCCGGTTTTTGGGGTATGTATCATCATCAAAGGCCGCATCATTGCCACGCATGCCCAGCACACTGGCAGATTCTCAAACGATCTTCCAGAATGAAGTCTTTGCTATCAGCTCCTGCGCCGCAGCGCTGGATGCCGCGGGTACGAGAGGAAAGGCAATCGTCATCCACTCTGACAGCCAAGCGTGCCTTACAGGTCCTTTGCCACCCGTGGCTCTCCCGCCTCCGCGAGATCCGTCGCTACCAGAAGAGCACTGAGCTGATCCACAAGATGCCCTTCCAGCGCCTGGTCCGCGAGATCGCCCAGGACTTCAAGACCCACATGCGCTTCCAGAGCAGCGCCGTCCACACCCACTACGAGCTCTCGGACAGTCGGTGACTGCGCCCGGCAGATCACCCTCCTAGCAAGTAGCAATACTGTCGGGCTGAAGTGGATCCCACGGCGCACGCAGGCTTTCCGGGGAACGAGTTGGCAGACACTAATCAAGAGGGGCAGCTCTGGCTCCTTCCTATATAGGCCCTGAGCCACTTGTCCCCATCCCTTCTACACGGTCAATTACTGGGCTGATTCCCTTCATTGGGACAGATGGGCGGGCACCCAGAACTGCCGCGGTTCCGTGTCCAGCTCTTGCAGTTTCAGGAACATCCTTCTCAACCAAAATCGGAAGGATATTCGCGCGCCCTTGTCATGACCCTTACATGTACGAGCTACCGGTCATGGCTACCTCTCCAGACACTCCTCAAAGGCGACCTTGAGAATTAACTTTGCCCTTTTTGCGAATACGACAACGAATATGCTCAGCACTTTGTCTGAAATTGCCCTTTCTTCCGAAGACCACTGTACACAGAACAGGCGGACCACCCTGACCGGCCCCACGCCTCTGCCTGTCTGCGGGCCTTCAGGGGCTAGCGGGATGGGCGACCCTCGCCTTCCCGCTGTGTCTACGGACCAACCTGCAGCTAAGTCAAGTTAGCACGCTTATTTCTAACTCAAAGATTAATTTCTTAGTTCAGATATGTAACTGCATGTCACTAATAAATTTTCTTTGTCCTTGTGAAATTAACTTTGGATACAAGCAAAATTTTCTGTGGAGCACTTTCGACTGACAAACGGATGCGACACGTGGTAAATGTTGAAGCTGTATTTTAAATAAATTCTTTTCTCACGCGTCTCATCGAGAATAGAAAATTAAACGTCTGGCGCTGACTGGAGAAATCGAAATAAATTTACAAGTTGGGGCCCAACAGAGAAGAAAACAAAAACTTTAACGATGGAGCTAAAATTTATAACTAAAAGGAATTAAAAATATTTTTATTAGTCAATCGTTTCTGTCCTTCATGTATGATTAGTTTAAGCATGTCTTCTGAATATAGGGGGTCGTAAATAAAGTGAATTATTTGTTTTATTTCTTGTATTAATGATTCTAAGTTGGAATAACGTGAAGAAATATTCAATAAAAAATTCTGCAGTGGGTGACAGCGAAAATCTATGCAAAACGTCTTGTTTTGGTGAGTGAGCGTTTTCTTTTGAAAATCTGACACATGGATTAATGTTAATAATGTAAACAAAAATATGCTCTTTGCATAACTGTCTGAAAATTAATTTTAGAATAATCACAGTAATTGGTACTTTGACTTATAGCGACAGAAGGAAACTGGAACTTAAAAACTTTTTTATATTTCATCAGCAAAAAATCCAACATGAGTAAGATATTGATTAATTTAGAAGAAAATACTATTGATAGAGGAATAACAGCTGTTTTGTTACATATAAATCGATAACATTCTCACCCAGTTAAACGACGACTAGAAAGTTATCTAGCCGGGGTTAGGAAAGGGAGTTATAGTTGACTGACCGGCAAGCCAATAAAATCGATAACATTCTCACCCAGTTAAACGACGACTAGAAAGTTATCTAGCCGGGGTTAGGAAAGGGAGTTATAGTTGACTGACCGGCAAGCCAATAAAATCGATAACATTCTCACCCAGTTAAACGACGACTAGAAAGTTATCTAGCCGGGGTTAGGAAAGGGAGTTATAGTTGACAGACCGGCAAGGCAATAAAATCGATAACCTTCTCACCCAGTTAAACGACGACTACAAAGTTATCTAGCAGGGGTTAGGAAAGGGAGTTATAGTTGACTGACCGGCAAGCCAATAAAATCGATAACATTCTCACCCAGTTAAACGACGACTAGAAAGTTATCTAGCCGGGGTTAGGAAAGGGAGTTATAGTTGACTGACCGGCAAGCCAATAAAATCGATAACCTTCTCACCCAGTTAAACGACGACTAGAAAGTTATCTAGCCGGGGTTAGGAAAGGGAGTTATAGTTGACAGACCGGCAAGCCAATAAAATCGATAACATTCTCACCCAGTTAAACGACGACTAGAAAGTTATCTAGCCGGGGTTAGGAAAGGGAGTTATAGTTGACTGACCGGCAAGCCAATAAAATCGATAACATTCTCACCCAGTTAAACGACGACTAGAAAGTTATCTAGCCGGGGTTAGGAAAGGGAGTTATAGTTGACTGACCGGCAAGCCAATAAAATCGATAACCTTCTCACCCAGTTAAACGACGACTACAAAGTTATCTAGCTGGGGTTGGGAATGGTAGTTGGAGTTGACTGACCGGCAAGGCAATAAAATCGATAACCTTCTCACCCAGTTAAACGACGACTACAAAGTTATCTAGCTGGGGTTGGGAATGGTAGTTGGAGTTGACTGAAAGTTGGACTGCTTGAACCTTGAATAAAGATTGTGTAACATATCTCAGAGAGGTCCATTTGTTCTGTGCCCTTTTTTGAGACCCCTACGGTTGGGCATGAATTTGAAAAACAAATAGTCACAAAAGTTCCAAAATTTAGCTAACTGCTTAAGTACATGTACATAAGCATCACACAAAGGCATTGCGAAATGATGCTATAATATTAAAAATAACACATTATTTAAAGAGAATGTGTTATGATCGCTTCATTTTGATTACCGGTCAAATTATTTGCATAGATTGATAGTGTTAAAAGTTAAGACAAAAATGATATGATATAACAAAAAATATCCTGCATTTTCACGGGCGGGGGACGGAGGTGCTCAGCGAAAGTGTTAATTCACAGTTTGAGTGCAGTGACTATAATGTTACAGTCGGCATCAGTGCGGGCATGTGCGTTGCCTCAGATGAAAGTACTGAACGATCCTCCCTTTCCAATTGTACTTGCGCAGACATGAAGGCCCCTGGATTTAACCAGTTCCGTGAGCTTCCTACGTGTACAGAATGAAAATAAGAACGCAAGGAAGATATCGAACTCAGAGAGAGGGAGATTCGGTGTCACGTTGTGCGCGACTATCTCTACGCGCGTACTAGACAAACTGCTCCTTCTCTGCCTCAGATTCCAGATCTGAGCACTCCTCAGTCTCCTTGGAGATGATGGGCAGCTCGGCATCGTCTGCTGGCAGGTCTAGAATTGACGGCCTCTTCTTGGACGAGTCGTTGAACCCACCGCCGCCGCTGTGATTGCTAAGGGAACGCAGGCTGCCGGAACCGTTCGTGCCGTTTGCTGTGGCGATCGGCGGCGGCGGTGGTGGCGGCGGTGGTGGTGGCGGTGGTGGCGGCAGCGGCGGCGGAGTTGCCGCGGTGGCCTCCTCGGTTGTCTTGCTGCCGTTGTCGGCATTAGAAATCACGGTGGCCGATGTTGTTACCACAACATCAGCCGCTGCGTCAGTGGTCGTCGCTTCGGCGGTGGCGGCGGTGGTTGGCGCGGGTGGAGCAGCGGGACTCGGAGTTGGAGAGGCCGGTGGGCCACCTCCACTCGGCCGGTTTTTTTTGATGAGGCCGTTCAGCATCTTGTCGTCGACGATGGCTTTGCTGTCGTAGCTGCGCTGTTGAATGTACTTCTTGTTGCCGCCCTGACCGTAGCGGCCGCCTCCGCCCTGACTTGCTGAACTGTTGTTGAGGTCTTTAGTCATGATCTTCAGGTACTTGTTCTCCTTCATCTGGTTTTGCATGTACTTGTAGTAGGTGTTGAAGTTGTTGCCAATGATGGGAATGGCGAGGCCTGTCACGATGCAGCCTGCGGTGGTTCAGGTGTGACACGTGCTGCTTGATTAAGCCAGTAATTCAACAGTAACTGTGAATTAAATGCTATTAGTTGCTACCCGTGTCATTTATCCTCAATTGATAATCAACTTGAAGCGTTTGCTGTGCCCTGGCTCTTCTCCCTCGCCCCCGTAGGCGTAGGAACGGGGGGTACAGTGGGGCCATGGCACCCCACTTTTTAAATTGGGGGGGGGGTGGCAGTAATGGTATCTGGCCCCTCCACATTTTAAATGCAAAATGTAGACTTTTTGCTTATTCTTTACTTTTATTTCTGGTTTTTGCTGCTTTGCATGAATGCATTTTGCTGCAGGACGACAAAACATAGCGCCTGCGGCGCCAAAATGAGTGCCTGCGGCGCTGAAATGAGTGCCTGCGGCGCCAAAATGAGTGCCTGCGTGCGGCGCCAAAATGAGTGCCTGCGGCGCTGAAATGAGTGCCTGCGGCGCTAAAATGAGTGCCTGCAACGCCAAAATGAGTGCCTGTGGCGCCAAAATGAGTGCCTGTGGCGCCAAAATGAGTGCCTGCGGCGCTGAAATGAGTGTCTGCGGCGCTGAAATGAGTGCCTGCGGCGCTGAAATGAGTGCCTGCAGCGCTAAAATGAGTGCCTGCAACGCCAAAATGAGTGCCTGTGGCGCAAAAATGAGTGCCTGCGGCGCTAAAATGAGTGCCTGCGGCGCTGAAATGAGTGCCTGCGGTTCCAAAATGAGTGCCTGCGGCGCCAAAATGAGTGCCTGCGGCGCTGAAATGAGTGCCTGCAGCGCTAAAATGAGTGCCTGCGGCGCCAAAATGAGTGCCGCGGCGCCAAAATGAGTGCCTGCGGCGCCAAAATGAGTGCCTGCAGCACTAAAATGAGTGCCTGCGGCGCCAAAATGAGTGCCTGCGGCGCCAAAATGAGTGCCTGTGGCGCCAAAATGAGTGCCTGTGGCGCCAAAATGAGTGCCTGCGGCGCCAAAATGAGTGCCTGCGGCGCTGAAATGAGTGCTGACAAGACAGATTCTGGAAATAATCGGTACATGATAATGTGCATTTCCCATATAAAAAAATCTAACTCGATGGGGGGGGCGTACGCCCTGTGCCCCCCCCCCTAACTCCACCACTGAACCTGCCCCCCGCCACTTTTTGAACCGTTCCTACGCCTATGCTCGCCCCTCTCTCCTCTTCTCCTCTCCCTCCATTTTCGCAGACAAGCGCAGCGACTAGTCGACAGATTTAAAATGAAATATTGCTGTTTTATCAAAAAGAGATCCAATATTTATCCATCCAGTGGCTCCATAAATAACTGTCAAGCCGGCACTCGCTGGCTGACAAAAACTTGATTCGGTTGAGTTATTCAAAGTCACACTTGTGGCAGCCTGCTAAGGTTCGCACGCTCTGAAGCAGTTTAGGCAAACAAGCGCCAGCACTGAGATTAGATTCAATTGGAACTGCTCTGTGTGTGTGTGCTTTGCATGGGAAATTCAACACAGTTCTCTTAGCATATAGCGCAGCTCGTCATTTATTTATGACATCCCGCTTGCTAGGCAAGTCCCGCTATATAGTGTTGCACTCTAAATTAGCTTCTAAACATTACTACTATGGGTAGTAGATAGTAGTGTACTACGTATTTTGCAGCATAAATATTTTTTGGAAACGGAGCTACACCGCTATCATTGTGGGAGGGACAGCTACCTCAATTTAATTCGCAACTTCTGGACTGCAAACGCAGCTATGTATAAAAGTGTGTGTTTTGCCCGATCTTAAAAGTAAACTAAGCTAAAAAGTAAATAAAATGAATTTCTGAAGACCCACAAACAAGCAAAGCTGTTCCTATATCTCTTTAGTGTACTTTTAAACGCTATTTCTAAATGCATTTTCTAAACTGACTTTGTTGGATTAAGTGTCATTCTTGGCAAATAGGTGTTGTGTTCTTCTGTGATTGTAGCCTAGTGTTAGAGCGTTCGAACACACGACTGAAAGGTCACTCGGAACAATTTGTGTCCTTGAGCAAGACACTTAACTCTGCATTGCTTCAGTTCACCCAGCTGTAAAATGGGTGCCAGCATTAGCTGGGGTAATTGAGAGTGTGTGTGGCGACCCCCCAGTCCTTGGACTGAACAGCCGTATGCAGCCTTCAGATGCGCCGCGAAATAGCTGCGGCTGAGCTGTCGGTTGCACATCTTCCGATTAGGGCAGGTGTAATGAAAAAAGTGTTTTTTTCTGCTTTAGCTGCCCATGGGGTACATGTCCACCCTCCCCCTTGTCTCCCCTCTGGCGAGGCCACCGAAACGCACTTTTGATTCCTTCACATAAGCAACGGCTGTCTCAAACTGCGGGAAGAATTGGTTTAATTGCGGCGTGCGACAGTATTTATAGTGTGGTTTTCGCGCGGGTTTTCGCCCTATGAGAATCTCTTCATGCTAGAGTAGGAGTCTGCGAGCAGGACAGACGGGTAGGAGATGAGGAACGCATATTGTAAGCCCCTCCAGGGCTACTCGAACGAGCTTGCTTAGGATAAGTCTGCGCATGTGTGCATAAGATAATTTAATTTTTCTCAGTCGGAGTCTCCCGCCTCAGTCGAGCAGCTAAAGCTCTTGAGAAACCGCGGCAGAGAGGGGGTCTCCCCTCTGGGAACTCGAAATTCGGTGTATTTGCTAGGAGAGCGAGATAGGGAGAGAGGGAGAGAGGGAGACGGACGGCGAATGTGGAATCTGATTTCCCAGAAAACCCGGAGGCCCAGGGGTGTGTCGTCGCGGCTGGACAAAAACGCTGGTAGAAAAAACTGCTTATTATAGAATTCCTGGTAGATGGCCGCTGCTGTTAGTATGTCAGGGCTAGATTAGATTGCGCTGGCGTTGACCTTATACGCATCGTTGGAGTAGAACGTTACAGACGGAATAACTTCAGCAAGTCAGGTGAGACCTGCGAATCGGATGCAGTGCGATGCAATATGAGCAAGAGATGGATTGCTTGCAGTTGAGTTTGAGGGTTTTTAGGGTTGGAGTAGAGTGCATTGGGGTATAGCAGGGTTCATTGGGGGTAGATTAGGGTGTATCGAGTGCGAGTAATAGAGCTCCTGTTTTGGGGAACATTGGAGTGAAGTTTGTTAAATAGCAGAGTATTGAGGTCGATACGAGACTCGGATAGGAGGACACATGCAGTACAAGTGAAGTCCCTAGCAGCCTGCAGCAGCCGAATGTAAGGAATAAAGTTTAGTAAGCTGTGACAACACAAAGTAATAGAAACGAAATCTGATAGATTCGACACAGGTGAAATCCCCAGCAAAGCAGGTGCGGGGCTGATATCTGAACTGGGATGAGGCATGTGCACCTGGCTAATCTCAGAGTCGCTTAAATTCCATGTCTATTTAAGAGCTTGGGATTAGAGGATGATCGAGGGATTTGGATTTTGAGCAGGTCGAGGCTCTTCCAGCCTGTGTATCGATCTCAGTAGACGGAGTTGTTGCCCTGAAGCCGCGAGACAGGGAGGGCCCTTGGCAACAAGAGAACGGGGGTGTCGCGATCTAGAATAGAGAGCGGTTTGAAGAGAATGGATTGCGGACAATTCCTCCCAACTTCAATTGTACCTCGCAACTCGAGTGCCGAGATTAGCTGCTGTACTATTAAAATTGTCTTTTAAAATTTCTTCCTTTTCTCTTTTGCAATCTACGACTGTAGCTATTCAAAGCCTCAGCCGAACATCAGTGCAAACTCAAGCGGAACATTTTCCGACTGGCAGTTTTCCCGGCTTAGGGAATTTCCCACACCCGAAGCTGCAGTGGTCCTCGTGCTATGCCTGCCCGTCTGCTAGCGGGTCCCTCCAAGTTAATTGGCATGCGAATTTCAACCGATGGAGCGAAGAGAGTCTTCGAATAGATGGCAATGCAGCAGCTCACTTATTATCGATAGATGGATCTCTATGTTGCCAAGGAGGGATTGGAGAAAGAGCAAGTCTGTATATCTGGACTCGAGGAAGATTGGATTGGCGGCTCCAAGTGACGCTGTGCCTGCTTCAATTGCTCAAGAACAAATTAGAAGGGCGGTCCAGATACCACCGACCGATAGGCAAAGAAAACGGTATTTCGCCGGTGTTCAAGCAGGACTCATTTAAACAAATGCTAATGCGAGCAAAATGATTTGCATTTAAACTAGGACTCAGCTTCAAGAGAATCGTTTTGTGCTGACTTTGCTTAAACATCCTTTCATGTTGTCACAGGCTACGGAAGCAATATTTGAAAAAGTTCTTTTTAAATGATATGATGTTGAGAATTTAAAATTTTTATCTAAATATATCATCCATAATGCACTTATCATAATTTACGTTCAGTAAAAATTATTTTTATCGTTTCTATCTTAATAAGATAACTAAAAATAGTAAAATAGTCTTAACGATGTTTCATTTAATCAAAACTTGCACATAGCTGGTTGTATTTTTATACTAGGACCCATCATTGCCACATTTCTCTATATGCATTTACTTTGAACTATTTTGGGAAATCTATTTTTTTATTGAAATGCTTGAACAAAAAGTGCTTCGAAACGTAACTTTAAAAGACAGAAGACAGAGTAGCCAGTTGTATTTGTCTCACCTGACACCGCGGCGATGGACCCGACAATGAACCCCGGCCCGCTCTTCGGTACGATGTCGCCATACCCGACCGTGGTCAGCGTGACGATGCTCCACCAGAAGGCGTGCGGAATGTCGCTGAATGTCTCCGTCTGCTTGTACTCGGCCATGTACACCATGGAGCTGAACAGGAACATGCCGTTCATCAGCAGGAAGCCCAGCAGCACCAGCTCCGGGATGGACTTCTTCACCGTCAGCATCAGCACCCGGAGGCCTCGGCTGATCTTGCTGATCTTGAACACCCGCAGGATGCGCAGCGCCTGTGACATTGATAGAACGTTGAGCCACCAGAGACTCACCTGGGTCGCTCCATCATCCGTCCGCTGCTGCAACACGGTGGTGTCCGGCTGGTAATAGTAAAAAAAGAACAGTGACACGTAGATCCAGTAGGAGCCCAAGATGATGATGTCCATGATGGAGATCGGGGATCGGAGGAACTTCTTCTTGTCTGGGGCGACAACCAGCTTGATGAAGAACTCAAAGGTGAACACGGCGTTCAGGGTGATGTCGACAATCACCAGGCCTTGCAGCGGCTCGGTCTCGCAGTCCTTGCGTACTTTTGGATTCGAGGAACGCAGCTCGTCGCTGCAGACACCTGTCGTGGTGTTGCTCCAGAACACTTTGAAGCTGGGAGCACGGAAGGCCAGGTGTGTCTGCAGGCAGTAGCACATCACGCTGCAGATCATCAGCAGTAGCAGCAGCATCGCCCACAGCTGGAAGTGCGGAGTTTTGTTGCAGCTTTCAGATTCTGCTACTTTGATGGCCCCTCTGCCCCTTCAGTCCTTGAGAATCTGCCTCTCTGCCCCTTTAGTCCTTGAGAATCTGCCCCTCTGCCCCTTCAGTCTTTGAGAATCTGCCTCTCCTTCAGTCCATGTTGTAGGGGGTTGCAGCCTAGTGGTCAGAGCGTCGGACTCACGACTTGAAGGTCGGGGGTTCGATTCTTGACTCACTCGGAACAATTTGTGTCCTTGAGCACGACACTTAACTCTGCATTGCTTCAGTTAACCCAGCTGTAAAATGGGTGCCAGCATTAGCTGAGGGGTAATTGAGGGTGTGTGTGGCGACCCCCCCCCCCCAGTCCTTTGACTGAACAGCCGTACGCAACCTTCAGATGCGCCGCGCAATAGCTGCGGCTGAGCTGTCGGTTGCACATTTGCCCATTGGGGCAGGTGTAATAAATTATTAATATTATTAGTCCTTGAAAATCTGTCTCGTCACTCCCTCAGTCTTTGAGAATCTGCCTCTCTGTCCCCTCAGTCCTTGAGAATCTGCCTCTCTGTCCCCTCAGTCCTTGAGAATCTGCCTCTCTGTCTCCTCAGTCCTTGAGAATCTGCCTCTCTGTCCCCTCAGTCCTTGAGAATCTGCCTCTCTGTCCCCTCAGTCCTTGAGAATCTGCCTCTCTGTCTCCTCAGTCCTTAAGAATCTGCCTCTCTGTCCCCTCAGTCCTTGAGAATCTGCCTCTCTGTCCCCTCAGTCCTTGAGAATCTGCCTCTCTGTCCCCTCAGTCCTTGAGAATCTGCCTCTCTGTCCCCTCAGTCCTTGAGAATCTGCCTCTCTGTCTCCTCAGTCCTTGAGAATCTGCCTCTCTGTCTCCTCAGTCCTTGAGAATCTGCCTCTCTGTCCCCTCAGTCCTTGAGAATCTGCCTCTCTGTCCCCTCAGTCCTTGAGAATCCGCCTCTCTGTCCCCTCAGTCCTTGAGAATCTGCCTCTGCGTTCTCTCCACGCATGAATGCCCCCAATTTATCAAACTCACCAGGACAATTGAATACACTATTTGCATAATTCGAACCCAAAACCATATATTTTTGGACCGATTTCCTCGCGGAAAATGCACGATTTTGAGAATTCAAACGACACAGATTGGCAATGAAAGGATCTCAACATCGCCGAGTGTCTGAGAGCCAATCAGGCCGAATTGGATTTTGGTCGTGTGAGCCCAGCTTCTTAGATGCAAACATTTGCGCCCGGCTTGGGAAGCCTTGGGGAATCAGACCCGACAAGGGTAACAGGGGGCTTTCTCCCCTCTCCCCTCTCCCTCTCCCCGAGGTTGTGTTCTCTTTCAGCAGATTTCAAGCCGGCCTGGGCAAGCATGCTAAGAATTATGACAGAAACTGAGGACGAGTTGCTTGAGCACCCGGAGGACGCGGGGCTGAGAGGCTTCAAGCAGACATGCGGCTTTGCCCTCCCAGCCGTCAGCTGAGCACACCCCACACTCTAGCCAGGAGGGCCGAGTGCAGAGCAGATAGTAGGAGTATGAGACAAAAAGAAAGAAGATACAAGAAAAACGGAATGAGCTCTCCGGAATTGAGGGGTGAACTAGGCTATAATAATACTGCCCGCCCGCCTTCCTGGTCTCTCCCAGAGAGTTGACAGCCTCTTCACTCGCCTACTTATCTCGTCATTTTTTCAATTTTTTTAAGCGCTTGACTAATGGGGTGTGAAATATTGCAGTGTGTTAAAATAAATTATTGACAGATATTATGCAGCGTCATATTTTAATCATTATAATGGGGCAGGGTCACGCATGCAGGTACTATAATTGGAAGGATGAGTCTGGCAGTGAGAGACAGGTGCGATGAACAAGCCTCCCCCATGCAATGTCACTTTTACTAGCTCAGCTATTCCCATTCTGACAAATAAATGAGGAAGTCACTGTTTTTAGCTGACGTGGGCAGGCAGACAGGCGCTTACTAGCTGGTTGTAAGAATAGAAAATCTACCAGCCATTGAATGAGCGAGAGAGAGAGAGAGAGAGAGATAGAGGGGAGCAAGAGGGCTCTTGCCAATCTCTCTTTTTTGGGAAAGACGCCAAAGCCGATTGATGCATCTGGCAGTAGATCGGGGGGAAAATGGAGGAACGGCAGCGGACAGGCAGGCAGAGATAGAGAGAATCGAGAGCACCCTTGGGGACCAAAAGACAAGGACGGGCAGCCCGCAGCCGTAGGCGAGACTCCGTCCCATCCTCATTAGCTTATTGGGGGTGCCTGAGCTGGGAGAATTTGCATAATTTCGCCAATGATTCGCTCGCCCCCACCCCCTAACTCTAAAGCCAGAAACCACTTGACCAGTGAGGACCTACCAACTGGTCCCGGCCTTTTCTTACTAACTTTCTCTCCTTTGTTTGAAGGACATCTACCGAGCTGTCCTCCTCTCCCCCCGATTCTGCCAATGAAAGAGAAGAAAAGGCCTCGGCAGCTCAATCGCTTGGATGACCGGCCAGTGATTGATTGCCACCGTCTGTCCTTAGCCGCCGCACTTGCCCCCAGCTTCCATTCGCTTTAAAGTGACCGCATCCTCTGCACTGGGGGGGGGGAGGGCACAGGATTGATGCTTCACTGAGTCCGTCTTGGCCGGACTCTCCCCTCCCTTCAACTCGAGATCAGACAAGAAGCAGAGACAAGAAATATAGAAGTTGGAGCAAAAGCCTCTGAGCGAATCCGGCTTTTCTGACCTCATTAGCCAATTTCACTTGCCACTGGGACACACTTGATGCTGGGGTCTCTTCATCAACTCTGCCCTTCAACTGCTGTGGGTGGGCCTTATTGATTCAGCCTTCCCTTAAGGCACTTTATTTCTATTCTGACTTGACTTATCTATCTTTGTCTCGAATCTGTTTCTTGCATGAAATCTCAGTCTCTTCATATCAGATCTCAGTCTCTTCATATCAGATCTCAGTCTCTTCATATCAGATCTCAGTCTCTTCATATCAGATCTCAGTCTCTTCATATCAGACCTCAGTCTCTTCATATCAGATCTCAGTCTCTTCATATCAGATCTCAGTCTCTTCATATCAGATCTCAGTCTCTTCATATCAGATCTCAGTCTCTTCATATCAGATCTCAGTCTCTTCATATCAGATCTCAGTCTCTTCATATCAGATCTCAGTCTCTTCATATCAGATCTCAGTCTCTTCATATCAGATCTCAGTCTCTTCATATCAGATCTCAGTCTCTTCATGTCAGATCTCAGTCTCTTCATATCAGATCTCAGTCTCTTCATATCAGATCTCAGTCTCTTCATATCAGATCTCAGTCTCTTCATATCAGATCCCAGTCTCTTCATATCAGATCTCAGTCTCTTCATATCAGATCTCAGTCTCTTCATATCAGATCTCAGTCTCTTCATATCAGATCTCAGTCTCTTCATATCAGATCTCTCTATCCTCTTCATGTCAGATCCCAGTCTCTTCATATCAGATCTCTCTATCCTCTTCATATCAGATCCCAGTCTCTTCATATCAGATCTCAGTCTCTTCATATCAGATCTCAGTCTCTTCATATCAGATCTCAGTCTCTTCATATCAGATCTCAGTCTCTTCATATCAGATCTCAGTCTCTTCATATCAGATCTCAGTCTCTTCATATCAGATCTCAGTCTCTTCATATCAGATCTCAGTCTCTTCATATCAGATCTCAGTCTCTTCATATCAAATCTCAGTTTCTTCATATCAACTCTCACTTCCTTCATATCAAAACTCAGTCTGTTCATATCAAATCTGTTTCTTCATATCAAATCTCAGTTTCTTCATATCAGATCCCAGTCTCTTCATATCAGATCCCAGTCTCTTCATATCAGATCTCAGTCTCTTCATATCAGATCTCAGTCTCTTCATATCAGATCTCAGTCCCTTCATATCAAATCGCGTTACCACGAATCCCTCTCTGCACTGCATAGGTTTATTTCAATTTTTCTAATCTCACATTCGTTAATCTCTGATCCCCTGTCCATCAGTCCAAAATAAAGTGGAGCGAATCCCCAGACGGGTGACAATTAGCATAACTAACAAGGATGTGCGCAGACCATTGAACTAGAAAAGTCATTTCAGATTGGAGTTGCAGCAGACACAAGCGGCTAACCACTTTGTAGGCCTTCCTTTTCCCTGTTGCAAAACTCCCCAGCTTGCTCAACACATCAGCAACGACTGCCCTAAGTCTCCATACGTATATATATACATAAACATATACATTAGGTGCAGAGTCAGAAAAGGAAGCTCAATTGTGAGGCTGGAGAGAGCCAGAAGCATAATCGGCAAAGAATGGGTGCCCGAGTGGGGTTATTTTTTACTACGGTAAGGCGCTGCAGCGCTCTCTCAGTGTGTTGGGAACTTAAGAAAGGATGAAGGATTAGTGGCAGCGAGACGGGAGGCTGGGCATGCAAGCAAATAACACTGCGCCCCCTGTGCATAGCAGAGTTCTGTTGCACACGCAGCAGATGTGCTTCAGCACGCAAACACGGATTGGAGAATGGAAAAAGAAGAAAAATAAAAATGGTTGGGTGAAGCCCCGATTCTGCGTGCGAGAGCACGCACTGGAGGAGCACAAAAGCCGGGGCAGGACTGAAGGATGCTGGGGCGCACGCAGAGAGAAGTGCTGGGGGGATGCTCCATCCATCACCAACAGGGGCGCCACAGCCTTGGCCCGCTGTGTGCGCATGGCTCCTGTGCTTTCTGCCTTGCTTTCCGTGTGTCTGCCTTGATTTCCGTGTGTCTGCCTTGCTTTCCGTGTGTCTGCCTTGCTTTCTGTGTGTCTGTCTAGCCTTCGTGTGTCTGCCTTGCTTTTTGTGTGTCTGTCCTGCTTTCTGTGTGTCTGCCTTGCTTTCCGCGTGTCTGCCCTGCTTTCCGTGTGTCTGCCCTGCTTTCCGTGTGTCTGCCCTGCTTTCCGTGTTTCTGCCCTGCTTTCCGTGTGTCTGCCCTGCTTTCCGTGTGTCTGCCTTGATTTCCGTGTGTCTGCCTTGCTTTCTGTGTGTCTGCCTTGCTTTCTGTGTGTCTGTCTAGCCTTCGTGTGTCTGCCCTGCTTTCCGTGTGTCTGCCCTGCTTTCCGTGTGTCTGCCCTGCTTTCCGTGTGTCTGCCCTGCTTTCCGTGTGTCTGCCCTGCTTTCCGTGTGTCTGCCCTGCTTTCCGTGTGTCTGCCCTGCTTTCCGTGTGTCTGCCCTGCTTTCCGTGTGTCTGCCCTGCTTTCCGTGTGTCTGCCCTGCTTTCCGTGTGTCTGCCCTGCTTTCCGTGTGTCTGCCCTGCTTTCCGTGTGTCTGCCCTGCTTTCCGTGTGTCTGCCCTGCTTTCCGTGTGTCTGCCCTGCTTTCCGTGTGTCTGCCCTGCTTTCCGTGTGTCTGCCCTGCTTTCCGTGTGTCTGCCCTGCTTTCCGTGTGTCTGCCCTGCTTTCCGTGTGTCTGCCCTGCTTTCCGTGTGTCTGCCCTGCTTTCCGTGTGTCTGCCCTGCTTTCCGTGTGTCTGCCCTGCTTTCCGTGTGTCTGCCCTGCTTTCCGTGTGTCTGCCCTGCTTTCCGTGTGTCTGCCTTGATTTCCGTGTGTCTGCCCTGCTTTCCGTGTGTCTGCATCATCTTGTCTTCTCAGTGGGAGTGCCTTGGCGTTTAAGTGTCTTAGGGTGGTATTTTCTTGGTTATTATGTACGAGCGCGCATTTGTCTTCCTGCCTGCTGTCTGCCGCGCCTTTGATCAATCAAAGTGCATCCAATCAAGCGGCGGGCGAAACAGAACTACTGGGGAAAAATCGCCGCTCTTTGATTCGGATTTCTCCCAATCGGTGACGGGCGATGAAGCTTCAACCGTCGGCCGGTTATTTCCAGGCTCCGCTTCTCCGCTCCTTGCAGGAACTGACAGGTTCAAGAGCTCGCTGACCCAACTCTCAGGTCTGTTTCTGTTGCTACCAGAAGGAGGTTGCACTAAAGGAGAAGAGAGAGGGTAGCCGGGGGGGGGGGGTTGAGCAGGGAAAATCGAACGAGCGCCGACTACAAAGGAAAGTGTGTCTTCTCAAAGCTGCCCAACTATAAACTAATCAAATCACAGTTGGCCAAGAAAGATTTTGGCAGCTTTTGGAACCGGACCCTGAGAGGAGGCGGTGCAGTTTAATTAATGGAAACTTCTGGAGCTGCTGGAGAGTGGGGGGGGGCAACAGTCAGTTAAAAGTGCGCTGAAAATCCTGGATAACTGGTTATATTATATTATATTATATTATATTATTAAAAACCGATTATATTTTCTACAATATGATGAGGCACTCGTAAGCAGCTTAAAAATTGTATTCGATTTGATGTAGTCAGGAAAGCTGACTGCACGCCACCCCATCCTCCATCCTAAAAATATGGCTCGCATGTCTCGAAAACTCGCGCAGCTTGTAGCAGTTCTGATGAACCAAGCAATGGGGTTGCGTTTTGTTGATTTGGTACAGCTGGGACAGCTCGGCTATACAGTGTACCTATTGTGCTCGAATGCTGTCTACATTCTATCTAGCACCGCTGCATCTTCGTTCGAGCAGCATCTGCTCAGATTTGTCTCAATGAGTTAATGAGTTCGTACTCTGTGTCGGGATATCCTTGTGTCTGTCTGTCTGTCTGTCTGTCTGTCTGTCTGTCTGACTGTCTGTCTGTCTGTCTGTCTGTCTGTCTGTCTGTCTGTATGTCTGTCTGTCTGTCTGTCTGTCTGTCTGTCTGTCTGTCTGTCTGTCTGTCTGTCTGTCTGTCTGTCTGTCTGTCTGTCTGTCTGTATGTCTGTCTGTCTGTCTGTCTGTCTGTCTGTCTGTCTGTCTGTCTGTCTGTCTGTCTGTCTGTCTGTCTGTCTGTCTGTCTGTCTGTCTGTCTGTCTGTCTGTCTGTCTGTCTGTCTGTCTGTCTGTCTGTCTGTCTGTCTGTCTGTCTGTCTGTCTGTCTGTCTGTCTGTCTGTCTGTCTGTCTGTCTGTCTGTCTGTCTGTCTGTATGTCTGTCTGTCTGTCTGTCTGTCTGTCTGTCTGTCTGTCTGTCTGTCTGTCTGTCTGTCTGTATGTCTGTCTGTCTGTCTGTCTGTCTGTCTGTCTGTCTGTCTGTCTGTCTGTCTGTCTGTCTGTCTGTCTGTCTGTCTGTCTGTCTGTCTGTCTGTCTGTCTGTCTGTCTGTCTGTCTGTCTGTCTGTCTGTCTGTCTGTCTGTTTGTCTGTATGTCTGTCTGTCTGTCTGTCTGTCTGTCTGTCTGTCTGTCTGTCTGTCTGTCTGTCTGTCTGTCTGTCTGTCTGTCTGTCTGTCTGTCTGTCTGTCTGTCTGTCTGTCTGTCTGTCTGTCTGTCTGTCTGTCTGTCTGTCTGTATGTCTGTCTGTCTGTCTGTCTGTCTGTCTGTCTGTCTGTCTGTCTGTATGTCTGTCTGTCTGTCTGTCTGTCTGTCTGTCTGTCTGTCTGTCTGTCTGTCTGTCTGTCTGTCTGTCTGTCTGTCTGTCTGTCTGTCTGTCTGTCTGTCTGTCTGTCTGTCTGTCTGTCTGTCTGTCTGTCTGTCTGTCTGTCTGTCTGTCTGTCTGTCTGTCTGTCTGTCTGTCTGTCTGTCTGTCTGTCTGTCTGTCTGTCTGTCTGTCTGTCTGTCTGTCTGTCTGTCTGTCTGTCTGTCTGTCTGTCTGTCTGTCTGTCTGTCTGTCTGTCTGTCTGTCTGTCTGTCTGTCTGTCTGTCTGTCTGTCTGTCTGTCTGTCTGTCTGTCTGTCTGTCTGTCTGTCTGTCTGTCTGTCTGTCTGTCTGTCTGTCTGTCTGTCTGTCTGTCTGTCTGTCTGTCTGTCTGTCTGTCTGTCTGTCTGTCTGTCTGTCTGTCTGTCTGTCTGTCTGTCTGTCTGTCTGTCTGTCTGTCTGTCTGTCTGTCTTCAGCCCTGTGTCAATTCCTAATAAGACTCCAACGTTGCCAACTGACACAATCATCTGTCTATTTAGCTGGTGTGCTTGCCCAGGTAAAATGTGAGGTCAGGTGAATTTATAAGAAACTTTGACGGATTCGCGATCAGTCAGTCTGGTTGGTGCTTACATCTATATGGGATCTAAAATATTTTGCTGTTCTTTTAAACTAAACCACCTCACCAATCAGTCTAATGGTCCTGAGTGTCAATATTTGGACTTGGCTCACAGCCTACTCCCCGGCTTGCTCTCCCTCCTCTCTCTGAGCATTCCTGCACTGTTCCAAGACACGTTTGGTTTATTATTGCAATAATCTGCAGTCCATATAGAAGTGATTTTGCGAGCGTTCATTCAGTACTGGCAGTAGCCGCTTTACTGATGCTAGCATTCCATGCTAGCGGACCAAACTACCCGACCGCATGCAGACCTTGAGACCATAATTCTCGTACCCAACCGGGAATGAGCAGCGAAATCCAGGTGATCTGGGGCCAAGCGCCGAAATCTCTTCGATGAAGTAGAGCACGGGGTTGACAAACTTTAAACCTGCTTTTAGAAGCAGCAGCAGGCAGCCAGAAATTGATCCTTCTCTTCCGCTCCCGGAGAGGCGCGGGGTGATTTGGAGGGATGTGGGTGGGGGAGCTGGTAGAGGCTCAAATGGTTGAGCAAACTATACATGGCAGAGGTTTTTAACGATTTTTTTTCAGCTGGTGTGCACTAAAACTCTGAGCTCCCATTGTTGGCCTATTTGCAGGTCAAATAATTGAAGGTAGAAAGAGAAGGGGCATTGTGTGCCAATGCCTGCCACTGTGCCGTGCGTGCCAGCTATGGTTTTGTACTGTGGGGCGTCGATCGCTTCACGAAATTGAAGGTATAAAATCCAATTATTGAAAACGGTGGATACCACAATCCTTCACCATTGGTTTGGTCACACGCTCGGGGCAACAGCAGAAAGCACCGAAGGCGTAGTCAAATGCTGATTGGACGATAATAGTCACGTGACTGTGGGGGAAGGAATTCTTTTAGAGAGCAAAACAGTCGGACGGTTGCACGCGGCCGCATGTCACGTGACGTTAAATTGGCAGCATAATCACGAGAATAGGAGCTAGTAATGGACCAAAGTCCAAGTCATGCGTCATTCGTTCTTCCCAGAAAAAATCTGTGTTACAATGGCTGCTTGTGAGTCAGTTACATAATGAGTCCGGATATACTATGCATCTGTCGCAGGCTGCTATAAATCCTACAAAAAGCCTCATGGCTCATAGCGGTACGGCAGTCCGCTTGACCTGTAATGTCGGTGGCCGTTGATCCGGCGTTCCGTTCGCGTGCTGAGTTCAAAGCATGGGAAATGGACGCTACAAACCTAATGCTGAGGAGCAAGCAAGACGTCTTCAAATTATATAGCCACTAGCTATAGGAAAACTGCTGGGGTTTGAGCAGAGATTTATTTGACCAACTGACCAACAAAATAATACTGGACCAGGCTTTCTTGTTCGCTCGCTTCAACCCTGCAGCTCCTCTCTTTTCTCACCACACCATAGCATAACTGCATGGGCCGGAAGCGCAAGTGAAAGAGAGCTGCGCCTACTACCGCCGCCCAGCCGGACCCAACGCTCTCTCGTGAGGCAAAATCTTCAATAACGTTCACCCTTCTCTTGCTCTCTGAGCTCCTTCTGCGGCTCTTGGGCCACTTCTTACTCGCATTCTTCAGCTCTACGTGACGAGGAAAAGCAAAGAGGAGTGAATGGGCCAGTAGAAGAGGGTGAAAGTGAGAGACCTTCCAGCCCTCAACTCATTATTGGGCACTATTCTCAATTTCCCGATATGTAGGGTTGGTAATTAAGGACGCGATTACAATGGAGAATTTGGACCACACACATTCATTATTGGTCTGACCTCACTGCGGCTCCAGTGACAATAGTTGAAATTTTTTAAAAGTACTTCTGAACTGATCAGCTAACTAAACACGGCTTTTACTTTTTTGTGAAAGAAAAAATCTTTTGTTTAATTTTCCCAGCTCCTCACTGTTCCCACTGGCTCCACCCAATGCAATGGGATCAGGGACCGCCGCACTGCCATGAAACTCGGGATTATTGAAGTAGTAAATGTTCTTTCCGCTACTAAAAACTTGCAACCAGCCTGATTTTGAAACTTTCCGACTTCTCGTCTTTCTCGTCAGATTCTCCTCTCAACCTAAAGTGCAATCTTCTATTAGACCCTTTTCCTGTCACTCCGTCGCCTCGAGACCACTGTCAGCTGTCTGTCAGCCTCTGTCAGCACTCAGCGCTCTCAGATCCCACCGTAATTCTGCTAACTACCTGTATGTTTCGAATTTGCAACTTTCTGCAATCTTAGTTCAATCAGCCTTTCTATACTTTTTTCTCCAAGGAAATCCAAGAGGCTCTACCGATATTTTGTGAAATCGACGCACAAAAACCTTGAGGTTTCTGCTCACCTTGGCCGGCAGGGAGGAAGTAGGATAATCCAGAAACAGCCACATCCGGTAGCGAAGTCGGCGAAATCCCCTACTGCAGCGCACCAGCGACTGCATCGGCTCGATGTCCTCGAAGCAGTCCTTGAACAGAGTGTTCTTCGTCCGTTTCTCCTCGTCGAATCGCATGTAGTGCGGCAGGCAGCAGGGCCCGATGCTGGCCTCGTGGATGCCCCAGAAGATGAGCTCCTTGCGCACGAACGGGCCGCAGATATTGGTGGGCAGATGCAGTTCGCCAGTGCGGTAAAAGTCCAAGATGAAACGAAACACTTCCGGATCTCTGTCGAAATAGTAGGCATCTTTCTGCAGCTCGTCTGCCGCAATCTGATTGTACAGCCTGGTGTTGGGGAATCTGTACAGGGTGGCCCGACGGGTCACGAAGTTGCAACCGCCAACAGTGATTGTCACGGTGTCAGCTGGGTTAACCGCCATTTAGTGTCTGCGGGTCAATCTGCCGTTGTTTGACTCGGGAGTCACAGTGGCGTCAGGCAGCTTTCAGCAAGTAGTTGACAGACCGCAGCGAAGACTGGCATTTGGCTTTTTTCTTGTTTCTCGTCAGCTCAGACTCGAACTTGGCTGGCCCTGGTGTTGAAATGAACTGGCGCCAGGCGGGGGGACGAAAAAGAGGGAAGTTTTTCCCCTTGTTCGAACAGTTTTGGGCGCCGCGGGGGAGAAGCGCTGTCGGGAAAAGTGGATTGCCAGGAGGGAGCGGCCGGCAGCAAGTGGCCAAAAGTGCGCTCCAGTCGGCGATGGCTGGCAAACTGATTTCTTTTCGGCTCTTCCAATTTTTCAGGTTGTCGTCTTCGTTTTTGTGCGCTCTTCACTTCGCGATTGCTGGACTAGGGGGGGGGGGTTCTCGGTGCTTCTCCGCTCTCTCCCCCTCTATCTGCAAAATCCCAACCCGCCAATCCCTTCTGCTCCGCACACTTCAGGCCCGTCTCACTTTTCCAGTCGCAGTTGCCCTTCCTGCCCCTGTGTTGAGCAGCCCCAAAGCCGCAGAACGGCGGTTTCTGAGTCTCAGTGGTTGGTTGGCCTGCACTTGTAGATGTCCTCGTGCTCGTTCTAAACCGGGGCCTTTTGTATACGATGCTAAATCGACGCAAAATCGACGCAATGTGTGTGCATCTTTGAGAGTTCTCTAATCTCTAATCACAGATCTCTAATCTCTAATCACAGATCTCTAATCTCTTATCACATATCTCTAATCACAGATCTCTAATTTCTAATCACAGATCTCTAATCACATATCTCTAATCTCTAATCACAGATCTCTAATCACAGATCTCTAATCACAGATCTCTAATCACAGATCTTTAAACAGATCTCTAATCACAGATCTCTAATCACAGATCTCTAATCACAGATCTTTAAACAGATCTCTAATCACAAATCTCTAATCTTTAATCACAGATCTCTAATCACAGATCTCTAATTTCTAATCACAGATCTCTAATCTCTAATCACAGATCTCTAATCTCTAAGCAAAGATCTCTAATATCTAACGGGCAGATGTGCAACCGACAGCTCAGCTTGCTCAATGACATTAACTGTTCCGAGTGGATCGGGAATCGAACCCCCGACCTTTCAGTCATGAGTCCGACGCTCTCACCACTAGGCTACAACCCCTCTGAGAAAGTCAGGGCCTTTGTACACCCTACGGGAGCGTTGTGCCTGGAAGCGTATCTTTGAGCGTGACGGCTTGCCTCCTCACTGCCCAAGGCCTGATGTGTAATTCCACAAAAAGCATTCGTATCATGTTCTTTATGCTATCACTTTTTATTCCTTCCTTTGTTCGGTGTCGTGCCACGGCAAGAGATAGAGTTACTCCATTCCTTTGCTCGGCGGGCTAACTTTTTTTGGCGTTTGACTACCTTGAGCATTAGTACTATCATGCTGTAGTAATTAGCAATAAAAAGCTGTTTTGCTTGATGGACTGCAACTTTGTTTCACTAAATGGTGCACATGCCGATCTCCCTCCAGCCTCCGAGGCAGGTGACTCCCTGTAGTGATCGATTTTTTGCTTGGCTCATCAGGAAAAGCGCGGCAGCTTCCCATATTGTTACAGTGCCCCAGCCGTAGGGAGAAACCCTTAAGCCTCTTCACCTTACTTTGCTTGCGTGGGCAAACAGTAAAATAATTGCTCAGGTGCAACCGTTTACCACATCGTGACAAAGTCAAAACTCTGTGGAAAGCTGGTCTGCTTGGTTTTATATGCAAATCCGTAGGCAACTGAAGCATCTGTTGAGACCTAATGAACAGGCTAGCACAGTCTAATGAACAGGCTAGCACAGTCTAATGAACAGGCTAGCACAGTCTAATGAACAGGCTAGCACAGTCTACTTGTAATGAACTGGTTAGCACAGTCTAATGAACAGGCTAGCACAGTCTAATGAACAGGCTAGCACAGTCTAATGAACAGGCTAGCACAGTCTAATGAACAGGCTAGCACAGTCTAATGAACAGGCTAGCACAGTCTAATGAACAGGCTAGCACAGTCTAATGAACAGGCTAGCACAGTCTAATGAACAGGCTAGCACAGTCTAATGAACAGGCTAGCACAGTCTAATGAACAGGCTAGCACAGTCTAATGAACAGGCTAGCACAGTCTAATGAACAGGCTAGCACAGTCTAATGAACAGGCTAGCACAGTCTAATGAACAGGCTAGCACAGTCTAATGAACAGGCTAGCACAGTCTAATGAACAGGCTAGCACAGTCTAATGAACAGGCTAGCACAGTCTAATGAACAGGCTAGCACAGTCTAATGAACAGGCTAGCACAGTCTAATGAACTGGCTAGCACAGTCTAATGAACAGGCTAGCACAGTCTAATGAACAGGCTAGCACAGTCTAATGAACAGGCTAGCACAGTCTAATGAACAGGCTAGCACAGTCTAATGAACAGGCTAGCACAGTCTAATGAACTGGCTAGCACAGTATGATGAACTGGCTAGCACAGTCTAATGAACTGGCTAGCATAGTCTAATAAACAGGCTAGCACAGTATGATGAATAGGCTAGCACAGTCTAATGAACTGGCTAGCACAGTCTAATGAACAGGCTAGCACAGTCTAATGAACAGGCTAGCACAGTCGAATGAACAGGCTAGCACAGTCAAATGAACAGGCTAGCACAGTCTAATGAATAGGCTAGCACAGTATGATGAACAGGCTAGCACAGTCTAATGAACAGGCTAGAACAGTCTAATGAACAGGCTAGCACAGTCTAATGAACAGGCTAGCACAGTCGAATGAACAGGCTAGCACAGTCAAATGAACAGGCTAGCACAGTCTAATGAATAGGCTAGCACAGTATGATGAACAGGCTAGCACAGTCTAATGAACAGGCTAGCACAGTCTAATGAACAGGCTAGCACAGTCTAATGAACAGGTCAGTCCGACACAAAATGGCCTTGCACTTTCACTAGACTCGTAAACAGGCAAACTGTAATTCAGATGACGGAAATTAGCAATGGGCAGTGTGAAACGGATACGTAATTCGCTGGTTTCCAAGGGACGAGAGCTGGATTCGAGAGACGTATGGAGCGAAGGAAATTGGACCATCTCCCGCGGGAACTCGTGCCTTGGCTAGATGAGTTACACCAACGGAAGTCCTGTGAGCACTTGTAAAATAAATGCAATTGCAAGCGGCTTCTTGTGCTCAAAATAGAATAAATTAACTGGTGCACAGCTGCCAGACATCTCTTCTCGCCTTGATTTCTGTTAAATAAAAAATGCGTATTAGACTACTGTTTTTCTAAAGCGTTTGAGTAGAGTCTTCAAAAAATAATTTCAGCATTAATACAATTTAATCAACGTACGTCGTTTACAGACGGGCAAAGTCCGGTACGTGTGAGAGAAACGACTTTAGAGGATAGTTAAATTTCTACCGTGGTAGAAGCAGATTGTATTTAAAATTAATGCAAAGTTGTGAGAGGGATATGAGAAACAGTCTTGAGGAAGGAGGGGGAGAGAGGAAGGGAGAGAGGGAGAGAGGAGAGAGGGGAGAGGAAGAGAGGGGAGAGGCAGAGATGGGAGAGGGAGAGAAGGGAGAGGGAGAGAAGAGAAAATAAGAGATGAGAGACGGAGAGAGGGGAGAGGGAAAGAGGGAAAGAGGGAGAGGGAGAGAGAGAAGAGGGAGAGAAGAGAGACGGAGAGAGGGGAGAGGTAGAGAGGGAGAGACGACAGGAGGGCTATAGAGGTTGATAGGAAGGAGAGACAGGGAGAGTGAGAGAGGGGAGAGAGGGCAGGGGGGCTATAGAGGTTGATAGGAAGGAGAGACAGGGAGAGTGAGAGAGGGAGAGGGCAGGAGGGCTATAGAGGTTGATAGGAGAGGAGAGACAGGGAGAGTGAGAGAGGGAGAGAGAGGGCAGGAGGGCTATAGAGGTTGATAGGAGAGGAGAGACAGGGAGAGTGAGAGAGGGCAGGAGGGCTATAGAGGTTGATAGGAGAGGAGAGACAGGGAGAGAAGTGAGAAGGAATATATTACAGTGGGCGAGAGCGGGCAGGCGGTGAAACAGAGAAAGAGAGACAAAGCCAGGCGGAGCGGAATCCCGGAGCGGGCGGGCAGCAAAGGTAAACAAAAGGAGCGCTGGACATGAGAATAGTTTCTATTATGATCTTTAAAAAATGCCTTAGCACGAGGCTAAGGGGCTCAGGAGCTGTATTGGGAGGAGAATAGATGGACAAAGAGATGAATGAGGGTGCTGAGCCGGCCAAATAGAGCCGAAGGCAAGTCAAGTCTTCAGTGCATGGCCGAGCTGCTGGTGGGCAGAGAGCAGGCGGTGTCTCCATGAAGGCATGAGGCGCGGGCACACAAGGGGGAGTCGCTTTGATGTAATTTTCCTTTGTGCCACCCCCCCCCAGGCCTGAGGGCGCGCGTATCAGTGCATCTATATCAGACTGAACCTGACCTCCTCTGCTTCTCCTCTCCTCGACTGTTCGACCGCGTGAGAGGCGATATCACGGACTTGGGGACCCCACCCAGCCAGCCTCGCCTCCGCCCGCCCACTGATTCCCAACGGGCATCTTTCGCCAATTCGTACAGTTCCTTGTTTATAATGAAGTCAATTACTTGACCGGATATTTTAAGACTTTGTCTTTCACTTCTCCCCAGCGACGGCATTGCATTTTATTACTGAAATATTTTAGTAGACTTTTAGAGAGTATAAAATGCTATTTTCTCGAAGGTTGTACTAGTGTATGCATGTGGGGAGTTACAAGGAAGTTCACTGGGAGTTACTAAAAGACCAAAATTTGAAGTATGGAGTATGTCAGATTTATTTGGTGTAGATTGGAGTAGTTTAGGGTAGTTTTGAGTAGTTAAGAGTAGTTTAGAGCAGGTTGTTAAAGGAGGGTTGAGTAGCTACGAATAGGTTAAAGCTAAATTTGAGTAGTTTAGAGTAGGTTTGAATAGTTTTGAGTTCGGCTAGAGTAGTCTAGAATAAGTAGGAGTAGTTTAAAGTAGTTTGGAGTTGTTTAGAGTATATTGGAGTGGTTTTTTAAAGTTAGTTAGAGTAAGTTGAAGTAAGTTAGAGCAAGGTTAGAGTAGGTTGGAGTAGGTTGGAGTAACGTTGGAGTAGGTTGGAGTAAGGTTGGAGTAGGTTGGATTAAGTTAAAGTAGGTTGGAGTAGGCTAGAGTAGGCTAGAGTAGGTTGGATTAGGTTGGAGTAGGTTGGAATAAGATAAAATAGGTTGGAGTAAGTTGCAGTAGGTTGGAGTAGGTTGGAGTAGGTTGGAGTAAGTTGGAGTAGGTTGGAGTAGGTTGGAGTAGGTTGGAGTAGGTTGGAGTAGGTTGGAGTAGGTTGGAGTAGGTTGGAGTAGGTTGGAGTAGGTTGGAGTAGGTTGGAGTAGGTTGGAGTAGGTTGGAGTAGGTTGGAGTAGGTTGGAGTAGGTTGGAGTAGGTTAGAGTAGGTTAGAGTAGGTTGGAGTAGGTTGGAGTAGGTTAGAGTAGATTGGAGTAGATTTAGATTAGATCGCCTAGAAATTTTTTGTGGTTGAGGAAAAGTGGAAATGGAATGCTTTTAATACATGCGTACCGTCCCATAGGATCAAAAGATTTTTTTCCATTTTTATCAAAATCCGTGCGGATTAAGAGTTCCTAGAAAGAAGACAGCGGTCGGCAGCAGCTAGTAGCGTGATTATTGATGAGGCTTGCCAGCCTCTCTGCTTCCGCTGCTCGCAGATTGCACTCCACCACCCGGAAAAAGCGGATGTTCGAAAAAGTTGAGCTCAAAAACTGTCTTCACTAATCACTGCCGGATTGAGAAGATTTAGGCATCACGTGACCAACCAGCAGGCAGGCAGACTGGGGACATTTGATGGGCTGCGGAGTCCGGCTGGCAGTTTGTTGACTAGGGTGGCAGTTTGGTGAATAGGGTGGCAGTTTGGTGAATAGGGTGGCAGTTTAGTGAATAGGGTGGCAGTTTAGTGAATAGGGTGGCAGTTTAGTGAATAGGGTGGAAGTTTAGTGAATAGGGTGGCAGTTTAGTGAATAGGGTGGCAGTTTGGTGAATAGGGTGAAGTTTAATCAATAAGGCGGCAGTTTAGTGAATAGGGTGGCAGTTTAGTGAATAGGGTGGCAGTTTAGTGAATAGGGTGGCAGTTTAGTGAATAGGGTAGCAGTTTGGTGAATAGGGTGGCAGTTTAGTGAATAGGGTGGCAGTTTGGTGAATAGGGTGGCAGTTTAGTGAATAGGGTGGCAGTTTGGTGAATAGGGTGGCAGTTTAGTGAATAGGGTGGCAGCTTAGTGAATAGGGTGGCAGTTTAGTGAATAGGGTGGCAGTTTAGTGAATAGGGTAGCAGTTTGGTGAATAGGGTGGCAGTTTAGTGAATAGGGTGGCAGTTTGGTGAATAGGGTGGCAGTTTAGTGAATAGGGTGGCAGTTTAGTGAATAGGGTGGCAGTTTAGTGAATAGGGTGGCAGTTTAGTGAATAGGGTGGCAGTTTAGTGAATAGGGTGGCAGTTTGGTGAATAGGGTGGCAGTTTAGTGAATAGGGTGGCAGTTTGGTGAATAGGGTGGCAGTTTAGTGAATAGGGTGGCAGTTTGGTGAATAGGGTAGCAGTTTGGTGAATAGGGTGGCAGTTTGGTGAATAGGGTGGCAGTTTGGTGAATAGGGTGGCAGTTTGGTGAATAGGGTAGCAGTTTGGTGAATAGGGTGGCAGTTTGGTGAATAGGGTGGCAGTTTGGTGAATAAGCTGATAGTTTGGTGAACATGACTACAGTGTGGGTGAAAGAGTGGGCGGTTCGGCGAATCAATTTTGATAATATGCTGATATTTTGGTGAATAGTGTGATACAAGGAGCTGTGAACTTGTTGGTCACGCAGCCGATAGCAAAGCTGCTGGCAACCCTACTCAGCTTCCTTCATACAGGTAAGTCAACTCAGTAGTCAGAGGACGAGCAAAGAGATTCACCAGCATATTGGTAATCAATTGAGCCCTGCAGTGCCCGGCTAATAGAGGTATGCTAAAAATAACAACTGCATTCTAAGGTGCCGCTTAGCCTTTATAAATGGGGTTGACGGCAGGTGCGGCAGCTTACTTAATTGCCTGCTTGGTCTTTGGCCCTTTCTCTTCATCCTTAGAGTACTTTTATTGTAGTAGGTACTACTGGCTGAGCTGGCGACCCTAAGAAAAAATGAATCGATAACGAGACGAATACTGTATCAGGGCGTCAGACTCTTGCTAACTAGCTTACTAAAAGTAACTACTCTTATGAGTTTGGCCAGGGTCAAGAGTTAATCCTTGAGTGCGGAAAGGAGGGAAGGGAGATAGGTGAGAGGGGAGAGGGAGAGAGGCAGAATGAGAGAGAGGGAGAGTGAGAGAGAGGGAGAGTAGGAAGGCGGAGAAACGGGAGATAGAGAGAGGGGAGAGGGTAGAGGGAGAGTGAGAGAGAGAGGGGAGAGGGAGAGGGAAGGTGAGAGAGAGGGGAGAGGGAGAGGGAGAGGGAGAGTGAGAGAGAGGGGAGAGAGAGAGGGAGAGGGAGAGAGGGAGAGTGAGAGAGAGGGGAGAGGGAGAGGGAGAGTGAGAGAGAGGGGAGAGTGAGAGAGAGGGCAGAGGGAGAGGGAGAGGGAGAGTGAGAGAGAGGGGAGAGTGAGAGAGAGAGGGGAGAGGGAGAGGGAGAGTGAGAGAGAGGGGAGAGTGAGAGAGAGGGGAGAGGGAGAGGGAGAGTGAGAGAGAGGGGAGAGTGAGAGAGAGGGGAGAGTGAGAGAGAGGGGAGAGTGAGAGAGAGGGGAGAGTGAGAGAGAGGGGAGAGGGAGAGGGAGAGTGAGAGAGAGGGGAGAGTGAGAGAGAGGGGAGAGTGAGAGAGAGGGGAGAGTGAGAGAGAGGGGAGAGTGAGAGAGAGGGGAGAGTGAGAGAGAGGGGAGAGTGAGAGAGGGGAGAGGGAGAGGGAGGGGAAAGGGAGAGGGAGAGTGAGAGAGAGGGGAGAGTGAGAGAGAGGGGAGAGTGAGAGAGGGGAGAGGGAGAGGGAGGGGAAAGGGAGAGGGAGAGTGAGAGAGAGGGAAGAGGGAAGCTGGAGAAATGAGAGAGGGAGAGAGGGGAGAGGGAGAGAGGGAGAGCGGGAAGGCGGAGAAAAAGGAGAGGGAGAGAGGGGGAGTGGGAAGGTGATGAAAGGGGAGAGGGAGAGAGGGGGGAGAGTGAGAGAGAGGGGAGAGTGAGAGAGAGGGGAGAGTGAGAGAGAGGGGAGAGTGAGAGAGAGGGGAGAGTGAGAGAGAGGGGAGAGTGAGAGAGAGGGGAGAGTGAGAGAGAGGGGAGAGTGAGAGAGAGGGGAGAGTGAGAGAGAGGGGAGAGTGAGAGAGAGGGGAGAGTGAGAGTGAGAGTAAGAGAGAGGGAAGAGGGAAGGCGGAGAAAAGGAGAGGGAGAGAGGGGAGTGGGAAGGTGATGAAAGGGGAGAGGGAGAGAGGCGGAGAGATGCTGAGAGGAGAATGGCAGTGGTGCAAAAGTGCCCCATCAGCAGTAGGATAATAAACGCGGGAGCAAATTCAGTCGCAATCGAGGCAGAGGGTCAACAGCGGTCAGACAGTTGTGTAAAAACATTGAGGGGAATATTTTAGCGGAAAATCCCTGCTCACAGGCTCGCCAGCTTGTCGTTGCCGCGGCGAAAACAGACAAGGGGAATATTTTCCTAAAGAAAATCCTCTCCCTCTTTATCCCTTACTCTGTTTTGCAGACTCGTGCAGCAGGCGGCCGCTCCTGTTGCACCTATCTCGGCTGCTCCACCCCGCCCCCCTTTAAATCAGCCGTAAGCTTTGCGAGTTGCTGAGACTCACACACAGCATTGAGCTCGATTTCAACTCGAGAGAGACAGACAGACAGACGGGAGGTTTCGGGGATTAGCGGATTGCGTGTGCAATGCCCAGGCGACTCTCTGCTGCGCTCGACTCGACCCTCCCGTCCTGCTGCTGCCGCCACTGCCTTGCTGTACCGTCGCCTCCGCCGCCCCATCCACCCTTTTACTATCTCAGAGAGCCCGTGCAGCATCCTCGGTGCAGCTTAAGCTATTTACAAAGCTTCCTCCCCGCCCAATAGGTGAGCTCCTCGGGCTGCTCCCCGCCCGCTCAGTAAGGATGAAAACGGCGAGACGGGATGGAGGAGCTGAGAAATCTTCTTGGGAGTTTTCCTACTTCACTACAGAGAGACAGAATAGCCCGCCAAGTCGTTGTCTCAACCTGAATGGATTCGGTTCGGTTGCTAATCGGTTGAGGAGAGGCTGCTCGAGTCGCTTGATCTTTTTCATAATCAAATGTCGGCAAATTCCACTGCTGACGGCGGAGGCTCCGGCAGCGATGGTGGCGGCGGCGGCGGCGGCGGCGGCGGCCCCAAAGCGGCCTGGGCGCCGTTGCGCAAGCGGCTGGCGGTGATTCGAACTGTCAGAATTTTCTCCAAGGACTCCGCCAAGGATGCCGCGGCCCTGACGGCGGCGTCAACAGCCGCCAAACCGGACGATGGCGGCGTCTATTGCGGCGACGAGGCCGGCGGCTGCAGCGACGCGGAGTTTGACGAAGCCGCAAAGGTAAGGCAAATCCTCCAATCTCCCTCTGCATTTTCACCGGCTCTGTCCATCTCCTCTCCATTTCTTTTTTACACACCTCTCTGCCGTCCTCTCTATCCCTCGCTACACACCTCTCTGCTGTCCTCTCTATCCTTCGCTACACCTCTCTCCGCCGTCCTCTCTATCCCTCGCTACACCCCTCTCCGCCGTCCTCTCTATCCCTCGCTACATCCCTCTCCGCCGTCCTCTCTATCCCTCGCTACACCCCTCTCCGCCGTCCTCTCTATCCCTCGCTACACCCCTCTCCGCTGTCCTCTCTATCCCTCGCTACATCCCTCTCCGCCGTCCTCTCTATCCCTCGCTACACCCCTCTCCGCCGTCCTCTCTATCCCTCGCTACACCCCTCTCCGCCGTCCTCTCTATCCCTCGCTACACCCCTCTCCGCCGTCCTCTCTATCCCTCGCTACACCCCTCTCCGCCGTCCTCTCTATCCCTCGCTACACCCCTCTCCGCCGTCCTCTCTATCCCTCGCTACACCCCTCTCCGCCGTCCTCTCTATCCCTCGCTACACCCCTCTCCGCTGTCCTCTCTATCCCTCGCTACATCCCTCTCCGCCGTCCTCTCTATCCCTCGCTACACCCCTCTCCGCCGTCCTCTCTATCCCTCGCTACACCCCTCTCCGCCGTCCTCTCTATCCCTCGCTACACCCCTCTCCGCCGTCCTCTCTATCCCTCGCTACACCCCTCTCCGCCGTCCTCTCTATCCCTCGCTACACCCCTCTCCGCCGTCCTCTCTATCCCTCGCTACACCCCTCTCCCCGTCCTCTCTATCCCTCGCTACACCCCTCTCCGCCGTCCTCTCTATCCCTCGCTACACCCCTCTCCGCCGTCCTCTCTATCCCTCGCTACACCCCTCTATCTACACTGTCTTCTCTATCCCTTGCTACATCCCTCTATCTACACTGTCATCTCTACCCCTTCTCCACTGTCCTCTCTATCCCTCGTTACATCCCTTCTCCACTGTCCTCTCTATCCCTCGCTACACCCCTCTCCACTGTGCGCTGTCCTTTGTATCCCTCGCCACCTTCATATCTTCACATTCATCCCAGATTTGTAGCAATATTTTTCCTATAACGTTTAGCTAATCCTGGCTAATCTTGAATTTCGCCACTCAGCCAGATGTCACTTAACTTTCCCACCCTGTAGTTCTTTCTTGGCAGCCTGTTTGAGTGTTGCAATTTCTGAGGCTGATCTACAGCAGGCCTATCTACCCCCAGATAAGTTGCAGCTGTAATGCTCTATCCTAAAGCCCTGTTCCTCAAGATTTTTTAATATCAATAAATTATTTATGCTTGGGTTAATTCCACCGAGAGAGGGACTAGAGGAGGATTAGCGATCTGATTCCTTATATTGTCTTCTTGACTGCCTGCTAGATAATAAAGTGGGTCGTGACGAGACTCCGACAAAGTTTTATGACAGAACTTTTGTTTAAATGGACCTATTTGCCAACTTATTACAGCAGTACGAGTATTATGATATTTTATCAAGACATCCACGACCGTGCATTAGTAGAACAGCTGAAGCATTTTTTGTTCAAATTTCAGATGTTTTTTACACTACACATCGTTCGATATTTTTTTCAGCTCATAATGGGACAGATTTGACTCCACAGATTGAGAGTCTGCATGATTTCTGCCTGTTGTTGAATGTACACTTTTTGCTGGTAAATGTTGCTTCTGCCAGAGAGGCTTGACAACTTAGTGGCTCCTCTCTCCACTCTCTCCCCCTCCCTCCCCTCTCTCCCCTCCCACCCCTCTCTTCCACTCTCTTCCCCTCCCTCCCCTCTCTCCCCATCTCTCCCCCTCCCTCCCTCTCTTCCCCTCTCTCCCCTCTCTCCCCCTCCCTCCCTCTCTTCCCCTCTCTCCCCTCTCTCCCCTCCCTCCCCTCTCTTCCACTCTCTTCCCCTCCCTCCCCTCTCTACCCCCTCCCCTCTCTCCCCCTCCCTCCCTCTCTCCCCTCCCTCCCTCCTCTCTTCTCTCTCTCTCCTCTCTCTCTCCCCCTCCCTCCCCTCTCTTCCACTCTCTTCCCCTCCCTCCCCTCTCTTCCCCTCTCTTCCCCCTCTTTCCCCTCTCTGCCTTCTCTCCCCCACCTCTCTCTCCTCTCTTTCCCCTCTCTGCCTTCTCTCCCCACCTCTCTCTCCTCTCTTTCCCCTCTCTGCCTTCTCTCCCCCACCTCTCTCTCCTCTCTTTCCCCTCTCTGCCTTCTCTCCCCACCTCTCTCTCCTCTCTTTCCCCTCTCTGCCTTCTCTCCCCCACCTCTCTCTCCTCTCTTTCCCCTCTCTGCCTTCTCTCCCCCACCTCTCTCTCCTCTCTTTCCCCTCTCTGCCTTCTCTCCCCAGCTCTCTCTCCTCTCTCCGCTCTCTTTCCCCTCTCCCCCTCTCTCCTTCTCCTCTTTTTCCCCTCTCTGCATTTTCTCCCCTCTCTCTCCTTCTTTCTGCCCTCTCTCAACTCTCTTCCCTCCCTCCCCTCTGTCCCCTCTCTTTTCCCTCTCTTGCCTTCTTTCCCTCACTTCTCACCCCCTCTCTCTCTCCTCTCTCCCCTCTCTCCCCCTCTTTCTGCTCTCTCTCAACTCGATCCCCTTTCTCTACTCTCCCTTCTCTTCTCTCCCTCCTCAGCAAGTCGCCGGGTTTAGCAGTCTCGTCAAATGCAGCTCCCAGCTCCCATTTGGCACCAGCCCCTGTCACTTGAAGTTCGTCACTTGATGTCACGGCTTTTCCTTACTGGTCAATACTTGGAAACTTTTAACCTTCTTTTCTCGAGTGAGGGAGGTGGCTGAATTGAATAGGTCTCTGCACAGCTTCATCATTACCTGGGGTACTTTTTTTATAAAGAGATCCATGTATATCAACTTGCCCGCTAAGCTGACAGTTTTGTCGGCTCGACCGCGAAAATGCCGATCGTGCTCGAGCAGAAGGGGCACAAAGGATAAATCGGGAATCGGGGTTGCGGGGGTAGCCGGAGCAGAGAGAGAGAGGGGGGGGAGAGATGTGATCCTCTTACACTCTCCGCTTTTGCAGTTAATTACAGGCGATAATTCCGGTACTCAAAGCACCTGGGCGAACGGGGCGGAGGGGCGGAAAAAAGGCGGTGACGCCGACGAGCTTGAGAGGCTGCTCAGAGAGGCGGGGGGGGCCACAGTTATAATGAGACTGGCTGCATCCTCAGCCTCAGAGATAAGACGGCCGGCAATCGATGGCCGGCATGCCGGGAGAGAGTCCAGCACGGGCGATCAATCAGCTGAAGCAGAGCGGCAATATGGCGGAAGCAAATTAATAAGCTGGAGGTGCGGCTTCGAAATAGCTTGTGGAAGTGCTTGGGCCAACTTGTATGAGCTTTCGTACATGCGAATATATGCACGCATGTCTCATATGATAAAGTCCAAATCCGCATAACTGAGAAGGTCAACTGACTGACCGCTTCCAATTCCACAGAATTGGAATAGATGGGCATCTGTTATTAGATTACAAGATCATTAGACTACAGGACCATCATATTACAGAGTCACTAGATTACAGGATCACTAGATTAGAGGATCACTAGATTACAGGATCACTAGATTACAGGATCACTAGATTACAGGATCACTAGATTACATTATCACTAGATTACAGGATCACTAGATTACAGTATCACTAGATTACAGGATCACTAGATTAAAGGATCATTAGATTACAGGATCACTAGATTACAGGATCACTAGATTACAGGATCACTAGATTACAGGATCACTAGATTACAGGATCACTAGATTACAGGATCACTAGATTACAGGATCACTAGATTACAGTATCACTAGATTACAGAGTCACTAGATTACAGGATCACTAGATTACAGGATCATTAGATTACAGAATCACTAGATTACAGGATCACTAGATTAAAGGATCATTAAATTACCGGATCACTAGATTAAAGGATCATTAAATTACCGGATCACTAGATTACAGGATCACTAGATTACAGGATCACTAGATTACAGGATCACTAGATTACAGGATCACTAGATTACAGTATCACTAGATTACAGTATCACTAGATTACAGTATCACTAGATTACAGGATCACTAGATTACAGGATCACTAGATTACAGGATCACTAGATTACAGGATCACTAGATTACAGGATCACTAGATTACAGGATCATTAGATTACAGGATCACTAGATTACAGGATCATTAGATTACAGGATCACTAGATTACAGGATCACTAGATTACAGGATCATTAGATTACAGTATCACTAGATTACAGGATCACTAGATTACAGGATCACTAGATTACAGGATCACTAGATTACAGGATCATTAGATTACAGGATCACTAGATTACAGGATCACTAGATTACAGGATCACTAGATTACAGGATCACTAGATTACAGTATCACTAGATTACAGTATCACTAGATTACAGGATCACTAGATTACAGGATCACTAGATTACAGGATCACTAGATTGATGGTTTAATAGATTACAGAATCATTAGACTACAAGATCATTAGATTACATATTAATAAATCTTTCAACTACAAAATGGATTACACTTATAAAAGTACAACCTAGAAAATAAACATTTGATTACAGAAGACTAAACGGTCAAAGCCATTATTAATCCATTGCTCAAGCATCCAAGATCCCGCAGCCTCAATAGCGTGACCAAACCATTGAAATGCAGATAGAAATGTCTGCCAAGGCATGGGGAACTGAGAACAGAATTTGAATAAAAGCGCTGAGTGCACGCAACCCAGATCCACCGAGGCTAAAAGTTGAAAAAACACTTCTTAAGCATTGAAAAGCAGGAAGTGGAACGAACAGAAATCGCTTTTTAGAAGGGCCTATTTCCTCGTTAGGGATTTTCAGAGCAGAAATGTCCTCTTTGAAATAAAGGCTGTTGAAGTTGAAGCATCGGACTTACTTAGAGACGACAGGTAATGCAAAATTTTGTTAAAATTGACAGACTTACCAATGATTGCTCATTGCAATTTTTACACTCCGGGCTCAGATTTCCGAATGCTTCTACTCAGAGTAGAGTAGGTGGTACTCAGAGTAGAAAGTACTCCTTCTCCCGTCGATGACTCAGGGAAAGCGAGATGCGAGTCCCCTGTGGCAATGTCCCCCTGATTAAATAAACATTTGAATTGGGAGTTCCACCCAGAAGGCCTGAACCGAGTAACTCGAACAATGGGATGTCTGATCAACCAGCCGCTAGATCCCATGGGATTTATTCTGAATATTCAATGCCATGCGCCCGAGAATTCGTATAAATATTGGGAAAGATAGAAAATGTTCTTTGAAGACCGTCTGCTGCAGCAATGATAGTAGGAAGAGACCAAACCTAATCATTTAAACCTTAATATTGAATTCAAACAATTGCATGATTGAAGGAAATCTCCTGAAACCTAACAGAACTTCACCCGAATGAGGACAACCTCACCCGAATGAGGACAACCTCACCCGAATGAGAACAACCTCACCCGAATGAGGACAACCTCACCCGAATGAGAACAACCTCACCCGAATGAGGACAACCTCACCCGAATGAGGACAACCTCACCCGAATGAGGACAACCTCACCCGAATGAGGACAACCTCACCCGAATGAGGACAACCTCACCCGAATGAGGACAACCTCACCCGAATCAGAACAACCTCACCCAAATGAGGACAACCTCACCCGAATGAGGACAACCTCACCCGAATGAGGACAACCTCACCCGAATGAGGACAACCTCACCCGAATGAGGACAACCTCACCCGAATGAGAACAACCTCACCCGAATGAGGAAAACCTCACCCGAATGAGGACAACCTCACCCGAATGAGGAAAACCTCACACGAATGAGGAAAACCTCACCCGAATGAGAATAACCTCACCCGAATGAGAACAACATCACCCCAATGAGGAAAACCTCACCCGAATGAGAATAACCTCACCCGAATGAGAACAACATCACCCCAATGAGGACAACCTCACCCGAATGAGGACAATCTCACCCGAATGAGGAAAACCTCACCCGAATGAGAACAACATCACCCCAATGAGGACAACCTCACCCGAATGAGGACAACCTCACCCGAATGAGGACAACCTCACCCGAATGAGGACAACCTCACCCGAATGAGGACACCCTCACCCGAATGAGGACAACCTCACCCGAATCAGAACAACCTCACCCGAATGAGGACAACCTCACCCGAAAGAGGACAACCTCAGCGCCCGAATGAGGACAACCTCACCCGAATGAGAACAACCTCACTCGAATGAGGACAACCTCACCTATTGATTAGCAATTAAGTTCTCCACCTGAATGACAAGAACACTTTATATAAATAATCAGAACTATCACGCTGACAATTTTACCATATGGACAACAAACTCGAATCATTAGAAGCAAGCGAAAGAACACAAGATTCTAAATTGACTCTGGTTCAATATTTGCAAGAAGACAGCAGTTCCCGCTGGTCTTGGCTCCCTTCTTGAATCGGATTTCACGCCCGACTGGCCCGGAAACCTCATCCAGAAATCCTGAGCCGGACTCAACAGACTAGCCGCTGATTGAGAAGCCACCAAGCGTGCTCATTGCCTGATGGAGCCCGCAGGGGGACTGGGTGCGTCTCAGAAGCAACTTCTCAGCGGTTTTGCCTAAAGGAACAAAATAGAAACTTCCATCCCAACAATTGTGTTCCCAATACCCTGGGTGGAAAAGCGGTCCTGTTCCCCGATTCCCTGGGTGGAGGAAGCGGTCCTGTTCCCCGATTCCCTGGGTGGAGGAAGCGGTCCTGTTCCCCGATTCCCTTGGTGGGAAAGCGGTCCTGTTCCCCGATTCCCTGGGTGGAGGAAGCGGCCCTGTTCCCCGATTCCCTGGGTGGAGGAAGCGGCCCTGTTCCCCGATTCCCTGGGTGGAGGAAGCGGTCCTGTTCCCCGATTCCCTGGATGGAGGAAGCGGCCCTGTTCCCCGATTCCCTGGGTGGAGGAAGCGGCCCTGTTCCCCGATTCCCTGAGTGGAGGAAGCGGCCCTGTTCCCCGATTCCCTGGGTGGAGGAAGCGGCCCTGTTCCCGGATTCCCTGGGTGGAGGAAGCGGTCCTGTTCCCCGATTCCCTGAGTGGAGGAAGCGGCCCTGTTCCCCGATTCCCTGGGCGGGTGGTGGGGGGAAGCGGCCCTGTTCCCCCTGTTCCCCGATTCCCTGGGTGGAGGAAGCGGCCCTGTTCCCGGATTCCCTGGGTGGAGGAAGCGGCCCTGTTCCCCGATTCCCTGGGTGAGGAAAGCGGCCCTGTTCCCCGATTCCCTGGGCGGGTGGTGGGGGGAAGCGGCCCTGTTCCCCCTGTTCCCCGATTCCCTGGGTGGAGGAAGCGGCCCTGTTCCCCGATTCCCTGGGTGGAGGAAGCGGCCCTGTTCCCGGATTCCCTGGGTGGAGGAAGCGGCCCTGTTCCCGGATTCCCTGGGTGGAGGAAGCGGCCCTGTTCCCCGATTCCCTGAGTGGAGGAAGCGGCCCTGTTCCCCGATTCCCTGGGCGGGTGGTGGGGGGAAGCGGCCCTGTTCCCCCTGTTCCCCGATTCCCTGGGTGGAGGAAGCGGCCCTGTTCCCCGATTCCCTGGGTGAGGAAAGCGGCCCTGTTCCCCGATTCCCTGGGCGGGTGGTGGGGGGAAGCGGCCCTGTTCCCCCTGTTCCCCGATTCCCTGGGTGGAGGAAGCGGCCCTGTTCCCCGATTCCCTGGGCGTAGGAAGCGGCCCTGTTCCCCGATTCCTAGTTTTCTAAACAAAGCTCTATAGATATCACTAGAGCTATAAGAAAGACAAGACATATGAAAAGATGAAAATTGGATCTGCCTCCTATCAGAAGCAATAACAATTTTTGTGCTGAAATAAAATGAAACCCTCCAATCTCCTTAATGTATTTTTTCGATAAATTTTTTCCCAAGAAACCCATAGTTTCCTGACCTACTTGAGTTGTCCTTGTGTAGCATCAAACGATTTTTTGCTAATACATTTTTGAAGTATGTAAATTGTCTTGTTATAATGCATTCGTTCGGAAGAGAATTCGAATTATCAGATACATTTTCTCTGAAAGACTGGGGCCTGTCCTTAGAGTATAAGAAGAACTTGACAGAGCTCTAGCCAATAAGCTCCCGAAGGCCTGTCGGGGATAAATTGATAGGGGGGCTGTGGGGGAGCAGTTAGCCAGAGAAGCTCAGCGCAGTCATGAACAGCAGAGCGGGCAACTGGTTCCGGCACCGCAAAGTGTCAGCTCCAGCGCCGACCCCCTCCTCTCACTCCGCCTCTCCGCGCCGCCGACTTCCACAGGCGTCCCCGGTGCTCGGCTCGTCCACGGCCGCTTCTGCCGCCGCCGCAGCTTCAGCCGCCTGCGACGATGACGCTGAGAACGAAGAGGAACCGACTGCGGCGGCTGAAGACGTCAAAAGCGTCAAGGCCAACGCCGCTGCCTCCACCTCCGCCGCCTCGGTGGCTCCGCCGGCGCACGCACTGTTTCTGCGACATCGCGGGGTGAGATTCTCGCTGCCTCTCTCGTCAGGAGAGGCCCACTGTACACCCGAATGTCCTCATTACAGATTAAGCTACTCTAAGCAACTTCTGCCATAGACAATTGGGGAGATTCTGCATTGTTTCAGTGTGATATTAAAATGTGTACTTTATAAATTACATCAAGTACTTCATGTGCCTTTGCCGCAGTCGCGAGCTCCAGAATGGTCGGCCGCAGCCTACGAGGGACGGGGCAGCCTCGGCAGCGGGGACTTCGCGAACGAGGTTCGCCGACTATCGTCCTGCTCGCAGTTCGAGGAGTCGCGTCGGGGTTCCAGCGATCTGCAGCAGAAGTCGGCAAAGACTAAGAAGAAGAGCATGTGAGCTGATTCTGGATGATGATGCTGGATAATGATATATAGTGCGTCTAGCAAGGATAGATCTAGTGCATATTACAGGGATAGATCTAGTGCATATAACAAGGATAGATCTAGGGCAAATAGCAAGGATAGATCTAGTGCATATTACAGGGATAGATCTAGTGCATATAACAAGGATAGATCTAGGGCAAATAGCAAGGATAGATCTAGTGCATATTACAGGGATAGATCTAGTGCATATAACAAGGATAGATCTAGGGCAAATAGCAAGGATAGATCTAGGGCAAATAATGGATAGATCTAGTGAAAATAACAAGGATAGATCTAGTGAAAATAACAAGGATAAATCTAGGGCAAATAACAAGGATAGATCTAGTGCAAATAACAAGGATAGATCTAGGGCAAATAACAAGGATAGATGTAGTGCAAATAACAAGGATAGATCTAGTGCAAATAACAAGGATAGATCTAGTGCAAATAACAAGGATAGATCTAGTGCATCCGGTAAGAGCCCTTAATCATGGTTTTCTGTGTTGTTCTGTGAAAAAAACTAGTTGAAACAATTTCGGCTACTTTTGCAATTTTTATATCAAAATTTTGACTGCCGTTGCAGACTGCCAACTCAAACTGTCCTCAATTTCAGCTCCAAAAGCAGGGCAGCACCCAGACCCTTGGCTTGACTTAGAATAGCAGCTACCAACTCATTTCCTTTGAGACCATGGACAGAAGAATCCGCATCAGTTGGCGGGATTAAAGTGGGCCAGAGGAAAGACAGGTTGACACTTCTGAATTCGGGAATTCCCAGACTGCAGCAGAGGGATCCCTCCCTGCCCTGTCCATGGACTCCCCCTCAGTCCCAGTGGTCCTTGAATAATTTAGTAGCTAGTGGATTGCAAGCCGCAAAAATGCTAGATGGTTTCTGTTTCATTAGCCGAGCGCGTCTCACGGGATTTCCGCGGATTTACTTGCAGAGGCGAAAAGTTCGGCTTCTTGTCGAGAAGGTCGACGGATACGACGGCTGCGTTGGAAAAGTCGTCCAGCCTGCGGCCGAATTTCAAGCCCTCGTCGGATCAGGTGCAACGTTGGGGAGCCTCCTTTGACTGCCTGCTGAATGACAAGTGTAAGGGCCAGTTCTGTGCATTGATGCTTCCTATTGTAGCTATGCCTGACAATTTACTGCAAACAGCAAGTAAAGACGATTTTGCTGTACTGATGGACCGTCACTTTTATACCAGCAGTAGTCATTCTCAATGGCTTATCTGATATTTCATTGGGGGTTCATGAATATCGAGTTGTATATCGAATCGAGTGAGCTGATGACTGATCTTTTGGCTCTGTACAAAAAGCCTCAGACGGTATAGCGTTCACTGTCGGGAATTCTGTTATGAATCATATAGTTTCAGGTCAATAAGTAGCATTTTTATGTAACAGATTCAGCTCTCAAAAATTGATTCGATTACAGACGGCCTCGCCCTATTCAGGGCCTTCCTCAAGACCGAGTACTCGGACGAAAACATCGAATTCTGGATCGCTTGTGAAGAATATCGCGGCCTAATTGGATTAAAGAAGCAGACGTTGAAGGCGCAGAAGATTTACACGGAATTTGTGGCCTTCCAGGCGCCAAGAGAGGTAACTGTTTCGAGATAAGCATAGCTTTTGTCTTTGGTGATAGGATGACTTGACCATAGACTATAGAATTGACAAGGAAACGGAGAGGGGACGTTTGACGGGACATTTTAAAGCCTGTTTAAACTAGTGAATGAAGACGCTGTCGTCTTCAAAGGTGGGACGATGTGTTATTTGCTCTTATTCTTTTATGGCCCGATATAAAAACTAACTAAGAAGCTTAGGCTATATTTGGTATAGTTGTTGGGTGGAGATGTCAAAGGGGTTGTTGTTGTTGTTAGGTAGGGGTTGCCAAATGTAGGGGGCTCGCCGCACCCCACACCCCTGGCTTCCGTAAGGCTAGTGGGGGGCACGCCGCCCCCTCACCCTGGCTTCCGTAAGGCTAGTGGGGGGCTCGCCGCCCCCTCACCCTTGCTTCCGTAAGGCTAGTGGGGGCTCGCCGCCCCTCACCCTGGCTTCCGTAAGGCTAGTGGGGGCTCGCCGCCCCCTCACCCTGGCTTCCGTAAGGCTAGTGGGGGGCTCGCCGCCCCCTCACCCTGGCTTCCGTAAGGCTAGTGGGGGGCTCGCCGCCCCCTCACCCTGGCTTCCGTAAGGCTAGTGGGGGGCTCGCCGCCCCCTCACCCTGGCTTCCGTAAGGCTAGTGGGGGGGGGGCTCGCCGCCCCCTCACCCTGGCTTCCGTAAGGCTAGTGGGGGGCTCGCCGCCCCCTCACCCTGGCTTCCGTAAGGCTAGTGGGGGGCTCGCCGCCCCCTCACCCTGGCTTCCGTAAGGCTAGTAGGGGGCTCGCCGCCCCCCACACCCCTGGCCTGGCCAACGCCACACCGACTGTGCTTTATTCTGCTTTGGACGAGGAGCATATGGAGTATGGAGAAGCATAGTTAAATGTTTCAAGACAATGTCCTAGCTTCAGCCCAGAGCCACATGTCAGTCATTTCGGCCAACGGGGTAACGAATTACAAGAATGTTACTAAAAATGTACTAAAATTTGATTTTTTGGCTAATCTTACTCAAAACAAATAAATTGACTCTATTTGCTTTCAACCTCCTGTCGGAGCATCAAGCTGCACGCCATTCCCTCAAGCCGCTGCCAACATCGCAACTGCAGGTGAACCTGGACAGCACCACCCGTCTAGCAACCATCAATGCGATGGGCAGCCCGGACAGTCATTTATTTGAGCAGGCGCAGAAACGAATCCAAGCTCTGATGGAGAAGGACTCTTACCAGCGTTTTCTTCGATCTGAAGTCTACCAGGCACTGGTGAAGGACGCTCCAACCTCTGCGGCATCGACAGACGAGAACGCTGGCGGCGCCACTGCCGCTCAATCTTCGACCGTTTGAAACTATTGCAGACTTCAGCAATTCAAAGGATGAAAACATGGACAACTAAAAGTAGCTGAAGGCCGCGGGCACTACATTCGAAAATCATGCACATTTTCCTTGCAACTGAGTGTCTTGTTTGAGGTTGATCCAACCATTTTTTCAGAAACGCTATACCTGCAGAGCAAAGCAATCGTACTAAACAAAGTAACTGGAATTTTTTAAATTCTGACTGGCAACTGACCCTAAACCTAACCTAAACCCTAATTAGCGGGCAGAGCAGCTCAGCAGCAAACGCATCTGACTCTCGCGCTGCAACCCCTTGGTATGATTCCGTGAGCGGCGATTCACAACCCATGAGGGTCCAACCCCCCAGGCGCAGGCAATCAATTAATCATCAATTCACGTTAGGACAAATCGACAGGAATATGATTCCAGTTATATTAGGGTTTTTTGTAATGCAGAAACGAATAAAAAACTATTTTTACACACAAAAATTCGAAAAGCAAATATTTTGTATGCCACATGTACCGTTTGAAGCTTTTGGTATAGCTAGCTACCCAACTAATATATTCTAAAAGTACAATTAATTACGAATGCTGTTCATGAAAGTTAAAATTTTAACATTCTCTTGTTCTGACTTACTGCTAAACGTACTGTTGATTTGAACCTTGGAAAACAGATTCCCAATAGGCGTTATCTCTAATAATAGAATTGCTTTACTTCATGGCATGAAACTATGAATTAAATATTCATTTTGTAATTTCATTTATTTCCATGAATTGCATCAAAAGCTAAAGCTGTTGTAGTTTAAATAGCTTAATTTAAAAAATGACAATATTTTTTGAAAGGATGGAAATGACAATTGCTCTTTTTACTCGTATATGCTTGTTCAATTTTTAATTATTCACTTACACATGACTTCTATTTTGCAGGAACGAAAAAGGCACGCGTTTCCCGTGTTCCCTTAATTAATTTTAACAAACTGATTGACCTTTATTTTATCGGATATATTCTTAAATAATCTCAAATACCTTTCTACACACAGTTTTTTGGGCGAATTTTAGTTTTTTTGCTTCTGTTTTGTACTGTTTAGTTTTAAATATTGTTTGTTTCAGAGTATTGGTTAAATTTTACTTCAATAAATCTGGTGTAGCTATGTATAACAAATAGAGGTTAATTCGCAACGACGCAAGATTTAGTTATAATTTGCGATAATTGTTTGATACACTGGATCACGTTGCGATTAAAGCATTTGATTTTTGAAACCAATAGTATTTAACTGTTGGCCTTAGTTGCATTAATCAATCCAACAGTAAGCTTCATCTGTCAATCTATCTATCTATCTATCTATCTATCTATCTATCTATCTATCTATCTATCTATCTATCTATCCATCTATCTATCTATTTATCTATCCATCTATCTATCTATCTATCTATCTATCTATCTATCTATTCTATCTATCTATCTATCCATCTATCTATCTATCTATCTATCTATCTATCTATCTATCTATCTAGCTCAGTGCAGTTTGTATTCTAGCCAGTCTAGTCAGCACTCCAGCCAGTCGGCAGCTTCACACTGCGAAAGGTCAAGTTGCTGGCTGGGCCCGATGTCTGCGGACGCTGAACGAGGCGCTGACGACAGCCTTCAGCCTCCCTTTCTGGGACAGATTGGTCTACCAGCGCTGTCCTGGAGCCGCCCGCAGTTACTGCCAGCATAGACAGCGACCTGCTGGCGTAGTAGTCTGTCGCAGGCGAGACTGACGACTGGTCTGTTAAGCTACTGGCAGCGGCGGGCAGTCGCAGTCGAGCCAGACTGTCGCAGAACTCGCGGACCCGATCGGCGTGTCGAAGTTCGGCCTGGCGGCGCCTGTCCAGCTCCAGCAGCTGCTGGTTGCCAGGCGACCGGTCGGAGGACTCGGCAACTCGGCGTTCCACAGCTGCCAGCAGCTGGCTGGTGAGCTGCGGACTGCCGCTGCGCCTGCCCTGAAGGTTATTCAAGGACGAGGCCGTTTCATAAGCTCGAAATTTTACAACACGATGTCTTCAAAACCCACAACTTAAACGATTGCGATAACACTTATAAAGTTTAAGGCCTGGGATTTTTTCTGTCTCAGACCGGAGAAAATGGAATATGAGGAACAGGAAGATAGGGCACAGAGGAGGATGGGGCACAGGATGATGGGGCACAGGGGATGATGGGGCACAGGGGGAGGATGGGGCACAGGGAGGATGAGGCACAGGGGAGGATGGGGCACAGGGGAGGATTGGGCACAGGGGAGGATGGGGCACAGGGGAGGATTGGGCACAGGGAGGATGGGGCACAGGGAGGATGGGGCACAGGGGAGGATGGAGCACAGGGGAGGATGGGGCACAGGGGAGGATGGGGCACAGGGGAGGATGGGGCACAGGGGAGGATGGGGCACAGGGGAGGATGGGGCACAGGGGAGGATTGGGCACAGGGGAGGATGGGGCACAGGGAGGATGGGGCAAAGGGGGGATGGAGCCCAGGGGAGGATGGGGCACAGGGGAGGATGGGGCACAGGGGAGCATGGGGCACAGGGGAGGATGGGGCACAGGGGAGGATGGGGCACAGGGGGAGGATGGGGCACAGGGGAGGATGGGGCACAGGGGAGGATGGGGCACAGGGAAGGATGGGGCACAGGGGAGGATGGGGCACAGGGGAGGATGGGGCACAGGGAAGGATGGGGCACAGGGGAGGATGGGGCACAGGGGAGGATGGGGCACAGGGGAGGATGGGGCACAGGGGAGGATTGGGCACAGGGGAGGATGGGGCACAGGGGAGGATGGGGCACAGGGGAGGATGGGGCACAGGGGAGGATGGAGCACAGGGGAGGATGGGGCACAGGGGAGGATGGGGCACAGGGGAGGATGGGGCACAGGGGAGGATTGGGCACAGGGAGGATGGGGCACAGGGGAGGATGGGGCACAGGGGAGGATGGGGCACAGGGGAGGATGGGGCACAGGGGAGGATGGGGCACAGGGGAGGATTGGGCACAGGGAGGATGGGGCACAGGGGAGGATGGGGCAAAGGGGGGATGGAGCCCAGGGGAGGATGGGGCACAGGGGAGGATGGGGCACAGGGGAGGATGGGGCACAGGGAAGGATGGGGCACAGGGGAGGATGGGGCACAGGGGAGGATGGGGCAAAGGGGGATGGAGCCCAGGGGAGGATGGGGCACAGGGGAGGATGGGGCACAGGGGAGGATGGGGCACAGGGAAGGATGGGGCACAGGGGAGGATGGGGCACAGGGGAGGATGGGGCACAGGGGAGGATGGGGCACAGGGGAGGATGGGGCACAGGGGAGGATTGGGCACAGGGGAGGATGGGGCACAGGGGAGGATGGGGCAAAGGGGGGATGGAGCCCAGGGGAGGATGGGGCACAGGGGAGGATGGGGCACAGGGGAGGATGGGGCACAGGGGAGGATGGGGCACAGGGGAGGATGGGGCACAGGGGAGCTGTGGTGAAAAGTGAAAAGATCAAGCCCATGTCGGTAGGGCTTTTCCCGAGAAACCAGTCTCGAGGTATTTTCTAAAGAAAGAAAGTTTCCCGTCCTTTGTAAACATCCTTTTTCTCTGAGTACTCGTATCAGTACATGTAATTGATACTGCTGGTGTAGTTATATTAATAGAATTAAAATTCTATGGAGGAATAAAATGTATTATAAAACATATAAACTCCCAATACCGACAATACCTTTTGCTGTGAAACCGTAGTGTCCTAATCTAGTTGTCCATGGCCTATAGGCAAACACAGGGGCGTCGCCATGCATTTTATGGGGGCAGGACAAAGCCAAGAATTCAACGTGTACATGATTACATTCCTACATGTCCATTATTTGAGAATCGGTGTTGTCAGCGGTCATTTTAGCGCCGCAGCCACTCTTTTGGCGCCGCAGGCACTCATTTTAGCGCCGAAGGCAATCATTTTAGCGCCGCAGGCACTCATTTTGGTGCCCTTAAGAAAATTTATTGATTTCCCTAACGGGTTACTAGGTAGGGAGGAGGGGGACAATGCATTGGCATGTCCCCCATAGCTTTTACTGGGGGGGAGGGGGGAAGCCGTAGGTCTTGTGAAAAAAATGAGTCACCTGCCCCCGCTGCTGGAGCACCATCTGCAGGTCTCGCCGCTCCAGCTCCCGCTCAGCAGGCGTCGCCGAGGCTGCCTGCAGGCGAAGTCGCCAACGCCTGGCGGTTTCCCGATCGCCGCTTCGTTTCGCCAGCGCCGCTCGCGTGGCCGCCAGGCGCCGATTGTAGCGCCGAAATAGCGCCGCCTGCTCGGAAGCCACGGCTGCGCTGACAATGGCGCCGGCCCGGGTCAGCTCCGCTAGCCGGTGACGGAGCGCCACATCCTCCTTGAAGTTGGCCAGAGTCGCCGACTGCTGCTGCTGCCGCTGACGAGTGCCGTCCATACGGAGAGCTTGTGACTGCCAACTATGGTCCAGCTAGCAAGCGCCGATCTTATAGCTTGGTTGCGGCATTTTAACCCGGGGTACGAGCGTACATGCATACACTGCTTTCCGAACCTTCTCTCTCCGGACCAAAGCATATACGCTCGTGATGATGTTTGAACAGCCGAATACCAAAATTATAGCATATCTCAGTCACACTGTTGAAAGCAAAACAAATAAAAGGGAAGCGATGTCAAATAAGGTGCGTCATCAGTGCACAAAAGCCTAAATTGAAATGAAGACTGGAATAATTAAGCGATAACGAACAACTAGTAGGGATGCGCGAGCTTCATGCATGAAAGACTTTTGAGAAACCCGTGTCCCAGGGGCGTCACAATAGTACGCCCTAGGGACATGCCAATGCTTTGCCCCCCCCCCCCACTCCACCTTGTGACCCGTTGTGGCAATCCATAAGTTTTCTCCAGGGCGCCAAAATATAGCGCCTTTGGCGCCAAAATGTGTCTGCGGCGCCAAAAGGAATGCCTGGGTCGCCAAAATGACTGTCTGCGGCGCCAAAATGACTGTCTGCGGCGTCAAAATAAGCGCTGACAACACGATTCTCAAAATAATGGAAATGTAGGAATTTAGTCATGTACTACGCAGGTCGGATTTTTCCCATAAGCGCCAGTGTATTCAGTACACCCCTGTGTGCCAATCAGCACTGTGCCTCAGTGCAGCCTTGCCAAGTCTCCAAATTTCATCAGAACGTCGATCACATGTGTCTGCATCAGCTGTAACTTCGTTGGTCACTAACCTTCACTCGGCGGAGCTTCTGGACCTTTAACAGGTCACACCATGCAGATGACTATTGACATGCGAATTTCTCTAGTTTCACCGATCAAGCCTCGACAGTGGGCAAGCCTCAACTGCTGGACATCCTCAGCTAGTCTCTCGAGCATTCCGTCATCACCCCGACGCCGTTGGCTTCTTCAACAGTTGACACCAGGTGACTATGGACACGCTGTTGCGAATTTCTTTGATGTCGCTGACCAGCATCAATATTGGGCAAACTTTAACTTCTGGTCGTTCTCAGCTTATAGACTATCAAACAGTCTATCATCACCGGACATTATTACGTAAACGTGATGACATAATTTGTTAATTAAACTGTTAATTCAACAGAATCTTCGCGAAGAAAAAAATTACAAGAAATTATCCAATTTTCTGTGTGAAATGAAGATCAATTTATAATATACTAAATCCTAATCTTGTCTTAAAAAGTTGCTAGGATTGTTAAGAAATTAAAAAAATCATCTCTTTTGGGTGTCTTTAGTCGGTTTCGTCTCCTTGAAGGTGCCGACGTCGGCTGAATGACAACCGGATGCTTGAAAAACTAGTTGAGGATGACCAGCAGTTGAGGTTTGCCCATTATTGAAGCTTGATAAGAAAAATCTGACATATTTGCAACCAGATGTCCACATAATCGCCTGGTGTAATCTGCTGAAGGTGCCGACGGCGTCGGGGTGATGACGGAATGCTCGAGAGACTAGCTGAGGATATCCAGCAGTTGAGGCTTGATCGGCGAAACTATAGTGAAATTCGCATCAGGGTGTCCATAGTCACCTGCATGGTGTCACCTGTTGAAGGTCTAGAAGCTCCGCCTGTGTGAAATTTAGGCCACAACTGATGAAGACACATGTGGTAGACATACTGATGAAATTTGAAGACTTGGCAAGGCTGCACTGAGGCCCAGTGCTGATTGGCGCACAGGGGTGTACTGAATACACTAGCGCTTATGGGAAAAAAATCCGACCTTCTGGCAGAATCGTCGAATATCTCGACGGTCTGGAGGGCTGGCGACTTGATTCTTGTTTGAGAAGGTGCGAAACAAAAAATTGGCACGTATTCTTGAATTTCGTGTGCCTGCGTTGCTCCGTTCCGGCGCAGCAAAAAAAATTGTCAGTCCCCCCCTCTTGGTAGTTCTACTGTTAATTCGAAAGAACACACAAACTCTAGTAGCTACTTACACTCAGTAAGTAGTCTGCAATAGAAAATTTCATATTTAAAATATTCGAGGATAGAAAAGTTTCTTGCTTCCCTAGCAAATAAGTCAATCCCAATCCCGAAGTCGCGTGGCGGTTTAGTAGAAAGCAAGCTAATAAAACGGAACAAAAAATCTAAATATAGCAGGCCATGGCTAATATCAGCTATTGCGCTGATCAGATGCAACTAACAGCGATATCAAAGCCCAACCCAATCAAAAGGAAGTTCCGTCTTATAGTGACACAGCTTGAGTATATAAATAGGTCTTCTTACTTACTATGCAGTATATATATGAAGTCTAGATTCAACATTGAAAAGTTTCGCTTAAGAACTCATTATCAGTCAGGAATTTTGCTCGTTTTGTTGTTGCAAACTATTGCTCTACAAAGTCAAGAATGTCATATCACTGCGCGTAAGTAAAAGTAAAAATCTTTGCTGCTTTTCTCCCAAATATTTGCATTACAATGGTATCATTTTGCTACAGCAGCAAGCTGAGCTTCAGCGAGCAGGACTGTCGCCTTGCACTGCGGAGCTATCTGCGACACCGTAAAAAGCTATCTAGCTGCCTAGCTGGGCTGTTGCGCGGCTGCATTCCCGACGGCGAGGTCACAATCTACAGCGTAGAGAATCATCTGGCTTACAAGGTTAGACAAATTGTATTGTAATTAAGACGATATAAAGAGTAGCACATAAACCTTAGTACATGATAGTTTATTATCGATAGAATTCACTCCTAGTTTGCGCCCCAACACTTGCATGTACTCAACTAAACACGCATAATTTCCATTATGAAAGTTTTCACAATGAAGTACTGTTATGTGTGAAAATTACAATAATTCCTGCAGACAACCAATCTATCGCTATTGATACCATGCATGCAGGTTACACTAGAATCCGTTATTGAGCGGCGCAGAAACTATGGCTACTCCATATTCAGTCTAGCCGAGGCCGATTCAGCCAAACAAGAGCCAAGCGGCCCGGAGACAGGCCGAGAGTTTGATAGCTGCGAAAGAATCGTGAACTGTTTTAGCAAAGCCCAACGCGAGGCATGCAACCAGTGCAACGGCAGCGGCCTGACAGACTGCAAAGTCTGCAACGCCAGGGGCCACATTGACTGCGACTGCTTGGAGGAATCGTACCTGCCAGAGCTGCCTTCCGAATCTATCTACGGCCAAGCGCCTTGCGAACTGTGCGACGGATGCACCCACTGCTACGTCTGTTCTCACTGCGATGGCCGACTGCTGAATAAGTGTAAAGCTTGCGATGGAAAAGGAGACACTATAAATGTGCCTCAAGTCTGGATTACACGGTAACCCATATTAGATTTTAAGTTGCTATAAAGTTCCCCATTATTCTTGATAATCTTATATTCAACATCAACAAAATCCCCGAAAATCGTTTGAGATTCAATTTAGACTACTAAAAAAGTAGACAAATACAGATTTAAATTGTAAAGTCTCTCCCATAACCTGAATGAAAATGTTGCCATAAAAAGAGAGCAACTAAAAAATGTTGGTGCACACCTAGTGTTGGGAGAAGATGGCCTATGGCTATGTCTGACTAATAAAGGCAAACAAGACAGAAACCTATCTTGGTTTGCCACAAAACATTTTCTGATCAATAGCATTTCACTCTAACTACATTTGTAGCACTGTCCAGCATAATTACCATGTGCTGGATCTACCAGACGAATTGGACAAGTCACTAGTGGCACAGGCTGAAGGCTTGCTTCTACAAGATGGTGGAACAGCAATGAAAGCAGTGGAAGCTGAGCTACAAAGAATGCACTCCAAGATGCAATTAATGGCCAATGAAAATATAACACACCAGCGCATAACAAAGCATTGCATACCTATTGCCAAAGTGCTATATAAATATAGCAAAGGCAAGAAAGGCAAATTCTGGGTGCTGGGCATCTCTGGTGACTTTTGCTATTGTCCTAACATTCCTTCAGATTTGTATTTCAGTTAAAATGAACAATGATCAAACATTGAAATATCAGTCAAATGATTCAAACATTTTATAAAGATTTATTAATTATAACTTGCCTTTTATATTTGATTTTTTAATTTAATAGTTTCAAAATTGCAATTCATAATTATATATTATATTACATCCTTTTAATCACACAAATACACTTCAAGACATTGAAAAATGTCTACCTTGATCTAATGAGCCATTTTTCTCTAATTGCAATTGCAATTTACATTAATTGGCTCTCCACACCAGGGACTATTTTGGTATTATGATAATAAAAGATAAAGTTGACTTATACATGCATAATACCCTTGAATTATACTGGCCATGCAACTTGGGACAAGGGACTATTTTGGTATTATGATAATAAAAGATAAATTTGACTTATACATGCATAATACCCTTGAATTATACTGGCCATGCAACTTACTTTTTGGCCAAAAATGCAAATTTGTGAAAACTTGTGAAAAAACATAAAGAAAAATTAATGCAATTTTTGGTAAATAGCAAAAGTAACTGACTGTCTTGATAAGGCAAAATGCTTCATTATCTATTTAGTACTATGTCTATTCTTTGGGAAAGACATTTTTGTGACTTACCCCTAGTGTACCACAATTTACAGTGGTTGGATTGGCCAGGTTAGCCAGTAGTTGTATATGTATATAATTATGACTTATTAGTTCTTAAAGTATATAATCAAATAATATCATTAAATAATTTATACTTGCAATTAAGGAAATGGCTCACTAGACAAAGGTAGATACTCTTCAATATCTGTTAGTAAATATAATATTTTAGCCTTTTCCTTCTTTGATTTCATATTTTATTATATTTAATATTCAATATGAATATTTAGTATTTAGATTAAATGTGTAAATGATTTGTTTAGTTATATATTTTATACAAAATACAAATAAAATACTTATTATTAAAATATGTTGCAATTATAACTATAGGTGTCAATAAAAAAGCTTGTTTACTCAATATTTGATATTTGTTTTTTTAGAAAATCTTGTATTTTATAAATTTTTATTAATAACTTCATAAAATTAAATCAATTTTTTTAAACTTATAAGAAAAAATAAAAAAACACAGTCAAATTTAATTAACTCATTTATAATTAAACAAGTAGCTTATGGATACTACTTGAGAAATTTCCATAAGGTCTTTTTGATGATAGTCTAAAATTAATATTTATTTATTGCTTAAATATTTTATTTTTGTATCAATTAACTGTTTAGATGGTATTATTACAAGTACAGAAAAGGGATTAACAATGTTACTTAAACTTGTTTTGAAGTGAAGTTGTGCAAACTCTAATCAGTATTTAGTTTATTTTGATATAAGGTACAATAAATTTATTTATTATAGCATAGGATCAATGTAGGCCTCAACTCTAAATTATTAGGCCTAAGAGTGGGACATTTAAAAAATGAAGTGTGTGAAGCTACATTTAGCTACTTTTATTAAGTTTTAAAAGTAATTATTGGCTGGGGGCTATGAACTAATAGCCGTAATAGGCCTAGGCCTATAAGTCTAAAGACTAAATTTATAGTAGCTTACTAAGGCCTAGGTCTAATAAAAATTTCCTTTAAACCAACAGTGAACAGGACAGATACTTTTTTAAAAATGGTCACTCATATTCCTTAATTCAGTAACTGTGTCACATTTCTGTATTAAATATTCTACTTGCTAATAGCCCGGAGTTCTTTCATGGTGCTCTTCACTTCAGGTGGAGTGTTGTCGTGTGGCTCCAACACCCAGAAAACATGATTTCCGTTAATCGGCAGAGGCTTGTCGATGCCATCGACTCGATTTCCACTGGTGCGCAGAACTTTGAAGTCAGGCCGGACAGCAAACTGGTAGGTTATGTATCCAGAACAGATAATAGCTGCGGTGGTCAGTGCTCCAACAAGCGGAATACTGTCCACAGAAGACGTAAGTCGACGAAGAAGTTGAGAAAATGTTTTAACTTCGGTTGCATGTGACTTCATATTGTCGGAACGGCTTGGGTATTGTAATTTCAAACGATATGAACAATACGGATCACACTTAGATTCACTTAAATGTTGCCAAGAACTTAGTAAATCTGAAAATTAGAGGCAACAAAACCGTTTTTAAATTTAACCTGTTATTACAGTTTTAACAAAATTTACCTAGACACTAACAGACATTTGGGAGCATTTCTATTTAAAAATGCTATCTAGGATTTCTATCTAGAAGCAAGTATTTATACCTTATACTACTGAACAACTCTTAAAAACAGTTAAGAAATCCTTTTTCTGTGATGAACCTGACAACCTGACAACTGACCTAAGGTATACCGTATATTGAAACTAAACGCATGATTTCAGGAATTCGTGTCAAGTAGCAATTTTTTTAACAAAGTAACCTTAATATTCAGAAATTCACTGAAATTTCCCGGTAAATATGGTACAACTTTTACTGGGCCAACTTAAAGATTCGAGCAAAAGACAATGACCATTTAATTTACATTACCAAAAATATATTGACAAAATTATGTACACGTACTAGCTGTAACTTTTCACAAAGGGCTATATAGGGTGCTGCAGCAATATGTAAAAGAGAGATACACGCGGCATGGAAGTCTTTATGGTAGTAGGCGCGTCGCATGCACCAGCAGAGGGGGGACAGGGGGGCCGGGACGACATGTCCCCCCCCCCCAGTAAAAGCTATGGGAATGCTTTGTCCCCCCACCCCACCAGTGACCCGTTTTAGTAATCAGCAATTTCTCTTCAGGGCGCAAAATATAGCGCTAAAATATATGCAGCGCTAAAAATATGCGGCGCTAAAATCAGTGCCTGCGGCGCCAAAATGAGTACTGTATCTGCGGCGCCAATATGAGCGCTGACAACACCGTGGTTCTCAAAATAATGGACATACAGGTAGGAATTTATTAGTCATATACATGTGTACATGTTGAATTATTGGCTTGTCCCCCACCATACAGTAAAATCCATGGCGACGCCCCCTGTCTTATGGTGTTTCTAGTCGACTGGTCTGAGAAAGTTATCATCGATTGCAGTAAAATCGGTTTGTTATAAATTAACATGTCGCTTTTTATAATATTGATACATGTACTTTTGGAACCTGGAACATCTCCAGAATTTCCTTTCGTACATGTATGCATTTACAGTGCGTACTGCGGAAGCACTGAAGCGGCTTAAAATGTTTTCAGAATTTTAGGAGCCACTATATAGAAAGCCGGCCCCTGCATATAGTACAGTAAACTGCATGACTGCAAGGGCAGCTCACGACTTGAAGGTCGGGGGTTCGATTCCCGATCCCACTGGAACAATTTTGTGTCCTTGAGCAGGGGACTTTGCTTCAGTTCACCCAGCTGTAAAATGGGTGCCAGCATTAGCTGGGGTAATTGAGGGTGTGTGTGGCGACCCCCCCCCCAGCCCTTACGCAGCCTTCAGATGCTCCGCGCAATAGCTGCGGCTGAGCTGTCGGTTGCACATCTGCCGATCAGAGCAGGTGTGATTAATTATATTGGCGCCGTAAGCACATTATACATGTATTTTAGCGCCGCAGGCGCTATATTTTGCGCCCTGAAGAAAATGATCGACTGGTTACTTCAACGAGTCAGAGGCTGTGGGGTGGGGGGACAAAGCATCGACATGTCCTATAGCTCCCAAAACTTTACTGGGGGGGGGGGACATGTCACCCTGTCCCCCCTGGGTGGCGACGCGCCTGCTTGTCATATCTTAACTTGACATCCTGTTAAGGTTAAATTCAACCCTAAACTGTTAAGGTTAAGGTGCTTAGCTTTGCATGCTCGCACTATAGTATAGTTCTGTGTACATCTATGCAATGTCAAATATTGAATCTAACTAATATTGTATTCACCTTGCCTTCGTAATATGAATACAATACATGTACAGAACGACAAACTTTGCACAGCACCCTGCATACATCTGTAAATGATCGCTCAAAAGTATAATTGTATGACGCATTTACATGTATAATATATATGCGTGTATTTTAAGTTACTTAAACGAAGTTGAATATAGCAGCAGGTAAACTATATTATAGCTAGTATAACCAATACCGAATACTTGACGTAAGCTATAACGTTAAAATATGAGTGATAATGCACGCGTACAATTATAAAAGCCATAATTAAAGCATGTACAGTAATTGGCTACGCACTTATATACTATTTACAAACGTGAGATACCGCGATATATATTTTCTTCTACAACATGTCAAAAAGCACAGTCACTCCCAATTAAAGATTAATGTACTGTATGCCGCATGGTTCACGCCATAGCGTACTTCCTAGTGTGCTCTCTGGCCTGCTTAGAGAACTCTTTCTGGTTGGTTTTGTACAGCCGGCCAATGTCCGCCACCAGCGGATCGTCCGGATTCGGCTCGGCCAGCAGGGAGGTGAGCGACAGCAGCACCTTGTTGATGGTGAGCGCCGGGGACCACTGCTTCTGCAGGATGTCCAAGCAGATCTGGCCGTGCGCGTTGATGTTGGGATGGTAGATCTTAGTAAGAAACTGCAGCCGCGGCGGCTTAAAGGGATAGTCGGTGGGAAATTGGATTCGCAGGTAGAAGACGCCGTTCTCGTACGGCGTGTCCGGCGGTCCCACGATGGTGCCCTGCCAGGTGTACAGGTCGTCGCCAAGTGGGCCGGCCGATACGTACGGTGGCGGGTCCAGCTGCATGGTGTGGAGCTCTTTGGCTATCCGTTTCAGAGCCATAATTAATGTATGCTGTATATGCGCTGTTCCCTCAGCTTAGCTGTAAAAATCGCAGTTCTGTATGCCATTTATATGTTCAGCAGACTAAAGCGAGACTGTGTACATTCGCCCCGGCCGCGCGTACAGTCACTCCTCTCTGTACGCACGCGCGCACTCATGGCGCACACGTCATGAAGTTCTTTTTCTACGAGCGTAATGCAGTTTATGCCTGGCGCCTTATCCACGAAGCTAATAAAATCTAAAATTTTCTATCCTTGCAATTGTAGGTCATAGATCTAAAAATAGCATCAAGCAGAGTGAGTCACAAACGCACGACAGCAGTTGCCTTACTTTAGCGGGAAAGAAGAGAGCGAGCAGAACTAGGTACTAAAACTATTTTGCTGCTTTTTAAGACGACAGATTTCCTGTATATAGTTCTGCAACGTGCAAAGCTAAATGTGCCATGAAAGTTCCGTATTTTAATGCCTTCGCTAAATAGAAAAAAATATTTCGTAAGATCGTTCTCGTTAATTAGGAACCATGCGGCCGGTTGACTGGCAGCATTATATTTATTATCGATCTGTTTGAAAATATTGAAAGCAAATGTCAGCTTGTGCGCCTTTTGAGACCGAAGAAATAAAAAAATGAACAGAGAAAATTGTCAAAATAGAATTAATATTTAGATTTTGCGCTTTTCACGACTCGCATAGTGACATCATTGACTTTAGTTTTATCACTAGTGCAGTAAGCCTGCATGTACACCTTTGCTTGATTGTCTATAAGCAGTCTGGTATGGACTACTGCCCCCTCAGTAAAGCAGTCTTGTACACTGGTAGACTGTCTGACCCCTCAGTAAAGCAGTCAATTGTACACTGGTAGACTGTCTGACCCCTCAGTAAAGCAGTCTTGTACACTGGTAGACTGTCTGACCCCTCAGCAAGGCAGTCTTTGTACACTGGTAGACTGACTGACCCCTCAGCAAGGCAGTCTTGTGTAGACTGTATGACCCCTCAGTAAAGTAGTTTTGTACACTGGTAGACTGTATGACCCCTCAGTAAAGTAGTTTTGTACACTGGTAGACTGTATGACCCCTCAGTAAAGCAGTCAATTGTACACTGGTAGACTGTCTGACCCCTCAGTAAAGCAGTCTTGTGTAGACTGTATGATCCCTCAGTAAAGTAGTTTTGTACACTGGTAGACTGTATGACCCCTCAGTAAAGTAGTTTTGTACACTGGTAGACTGTCTGACCCCTCAGTAAAGCAGTCAATTGTACACTGGTAGACTGTCTGACCCCTCAGTAAAGCAGTCTTGTGTAGACTGTATGATCCCTCAGTAAAGTAGTTTTGTACACTGGTAGACTGTATGACCCCCCAGTAAAGTAGTTTTATACACTGGTAGACTGTATGACCCCTCAGTAAAGTAGTTTTGTACACTGGTAGACTGTCTGACCCCTCAGCAAGGCAGTTTTGTACACTGGTAGACTGACTGACCCCTCAGCAAGGCAGTCTTGTACACTGGTAGACTGTCTGACCCCTCAGCAAGGCAGTTTTGTACACTGGTAGACTGACTGACCCCTCAGCAAGGCAGTCTTGTACACTGGTAGACTGTCTGACCCCTCAGCAAGGCAGTCTTGTACACTGGTAGACTGTCTGACCCCTCAGCAAGGCAGTTTTGTACACTGGTAGACTGACTGACCCCTCAGCAAGGCAGTCTTGTACACTGGTAGACTGTCTGACCCCTCAGTAAAGCAGTCTTGTGTAGACTGTATGACCCCTCAGTAAAGTAGTTTTGTACACTGGTAGACTGTATGACCCCCCAGTAAAGTAGTTTTATACACTGGTAGACTGTCTGACCCCTCAGCAAGGCAGTTTTGTACACTGGTAGACTGACTGACCCCTCAGCAAGGCAGTCTTGTACACTGGTAGACTGTCTGACCCCTCAGCAAGGCAGTTTTGTACACTGGTAGACTGTCTGACCCCTCAGTAAAGCAGTCTTGTGTAGACTCCTATGACCCCTCAGTAAAGTAGTTTTGTACACTGGTAGACTGTATGACCCCTCAGTAAAGTAGTTTTGTACACTGGTAGACTGTATGACCCCTCAGTAAAGTAGTTTTGTACACGGGTAGTGAAATACTTGGGGTTTTCTTCCCGGTTTAGGCCCTTGCGGATTACCTTAATCTTGAGCCTCTTCAGTGGGAAGTTCTCTCAACTCTCTCAGTAGCGTAGGTAGTGCTGCCACCAGTTCCTTCAGGTCTCGGCCTTCGATGAGGTGAGCTTCCCGTCGGAACGAAATAAACAAGTCAACGAACTCAGCACAGTGTGCAGATTTGCAGATTAATGAACAAGGCGTCCTGATCAGCAGATCCCCGCCGGGCTCAGGGGTGGCTAGGAAGGCAGTGTTAGCCTCCCTTAGGCTTGGGCTTTAGTGGGGTCTCAGTCAGACCAGTACAAACGGATTCAGTACGCAAAGGGCACTTAGTTAGACACTGACGCACACGGGTTCTTAGTGAATTCTCCGCAGATAAGAAGCCAAAATCCTTGACGGAAACAAGGGGAGAGGGGTCCTATTTATAGCCGGGAAACACCCACGCACAAGACCTCGTGACTTGTTCTATTTTTAGAACTGACGTCACTTGAGATCTCGAGGCAGGGTCTCAGTGCGCGCAAGACCTCGTGACTCGTTCTATTTTTAGAACTGACGTCACTTGAGGTCTCCGGCCAGAGTACACGCGGCTGTGACTCAGTTGCTATTTTTAGCAACATGAGTCACTCCTCTCCTTAGAGAAGGGAGGGTTCCGAAAGCACGTGATTCTCCCGGTAAACAGGGCCAACGAGTGCAGTAAACATGTTTACTGCACTTTAGGACTCGAAGAACGCAGAGTCTGTCATGTGACTTGCTCACATGACAGAGGAAAACGGGACGGGAACGAAACAGAGACAGCCCACAGCAGAGAAGCTGAGGGCTGAGAACAGAGACGCAGAAGGGCAGAACAGGCCAAGGGCAGCAACAGACGGGCCAAGGGGGGTGGGAAGCTGACCAGCGGCAGACAGCAACCCAGGGCGAGGGCGAGGGAGACTGCTGACAAAGTGGGACGCCTAACATCAACTAGCGGATCACTACAGTAGACTGTATGACCCCTCAGTAAAGTAGTTTTGTACACGGGTAGACTGTATGACCCCCCAGTAAAGTAGTTTTATACACTGGTAGACTGTATGACCCCTCAGTAAAGTAGTTTTGTACACGGGTAGACTGTATGACCCCTCAGTAAAGCAGTCAATTGTACACTGGTAGACTGACTGACCCCTCAGTAAAGCAGTCTTGTCCCGACCGGAAATAATTGTTCTTTAAATTCGTCAAATAGCACATAAAAAATGAATTGGGGGGAATCCCAAAATAATTGTCGAAACGACACGAAATTGGGGAGAATTGACAATTGGTGGCACATGTGACAATTAAGAATCAAATTTTTAATTGTGCACTTACTATGCCACAACTGTGCCACAACTGTGCCAGTTGTCGAAGCCATTTTTGAATGCTTATAATTGTGCACAACTGTGCCATAAATGTACCATTTGGCACCATACGAGTAAATGTGCAGTTTGAAGCAGTTAAACTTGGCGCGTAATGTGCTATCTGATGCTGTTATAGTTGACACCCGTTAGTCAACTACGAGTTATGAAGTGTATGTATGAAGTAGCCAACATTTTGCGAGAAGTACATGTTTAAATGAGGGAAGACAAAATGAAAAGAGCTGTCAATGAAAATTAAACTGTCAAATAATTAAAACAGTAGGAAAAAGGGATGTTGCATAAATACGTATATATTTGATGGAAAGTAGAAAACGTGACAAAAAACATGTGCAAAACAGAAAAAGAAAAGGCTGCGAAATGTAAAAAAAGCATAAATGGAAGCCAGCAGAAAAAGAGGCGACAAAAATTGAAAGAACAACAAAGAACAAAACAAACAACCAGACAAACCGAAAAAACAAGGGAAACTACTCATACACCACTTGTACCCTATAGTTATTTTAGTCAGTGACCAAATCTGATTCCTGGTGTTATTCTAATTTACGAGCCTGGAGCTAACTATAGTAATATAGTTGGTTAGTCTATGTGGGAAGGAGCAAATTTCCAGTGGAAAACAAAAACAGAAACGTGGGGGAAAAACATGCCAAGCTAGATCGCTCCCGCATTTGGCAAACAGGTTTAGTGTTATAGGACAGAAGTTACAGCAGCTCTTCCCGTGCTCAGGCTTCGCGAGATGCATCAATAGCCTCCGACTGCACAGTGTCAGTGGCACCGGCAGCTACTCCTTGACGTCGTTTCTTTACAGGCAAACGTCCGGAGCGCTTTTCACGTCGACTGACGGTGATGGAGCATTGGACGTATGCCTGTTCGACCGCTTTCATATTGGTGTGGATGTCAAGGCCGGCCAAGTAATCGATGATTGCTTGTAGACGCCGCGCGTCTACTGGCAGGCGTGCCCGACCAGGTTCAGAAGCGCGACCGCGCAACGACGTGACCAAAAGCTCGTCGATTCTTTGTACATCCGTACCCGGGCTATGGCCCTGGTCCGGGCGACATTCGACGTAAAGGCGAAACCGATTGGCTGCAGAGGTAGTTTTTTTAAGGATTGGAGAGCGTTTGAGAGTAACAATAGGATATTTGCGCGATCATAAATGAAGGACTATTAGTTTCTTACCGTAGTATAATTTCTTTCCATTTTCGTCGACCAGCATGTTGTCAACTGTCCAAGAGCTGATCTAGATGGACGGCGAGATGCTGCGTGATCTGCTGCTTTAGTTCTTTTGTAATGGCGTGAATCAAACGCGGTTGCGCCATTTTCGAGTCTGAGCAGATCATGCCGCAAGTTGGGAGTGAAAACCTGCCGGTCATCTGCCGAAATCGACGCTACTGACGTCGCAGCCTCAGTGCAAGTTGCACCGGGTGTGTCAAACAGTTTTGTTAGGTAATTAGCAATAAAAAGGGTTATTTGAGCCAAGTGTGCCAAGAAGGACAGACATATAACTGTGCCAAATGTCATAGCTGTGGCACAACTGGTACAATTGTAGCAAGTGTGCCAAGTGTGCCAGTCTGTTTTAATAACCAATTAGCTAAAAAAGGATATTCGTGCCAAGTGTGCCAAGAAGGACAGTCCAAGACAGTTGTATAACTGTGTCAAATAGTATAGCTGTGGCACAACTGGTACACTTGTAGGAAATGTGCTAAGTGTCCCAAATGGTTTCCAAGGGCAATTAGCTATAAAAAGGTTATTTGTGCCAGGTGTGCCAAATTTTCCAAATAGGACATACAAAGACATTTATACTCGTAACTGTGCTAAATGGTATAGCTGTGGCACAACTGGCTCAATTATAGCAAGTGTGCTAAGTGTGCCAATTGGTTTCGTTTTCGTTTCGTTAACTCTGTCAAAGGGCATATTTGTGGCACAACTGGCACACTTACCGTTTTAGAAGGACAATATTTTCGGTCGGGGTACACTAGTAGACTGACTGACCTCTCAGTAAAGCAGTCTTGTACACTGGTAGACTGACTGAGCTCTCAGTAAAGCAGTCTTGTACACTGGTAGACTGACTGACCTCTCAGTAAAGCAGTCTTGTACACTGGTAGACTGACTGACCTCTCAGTAAAGCAGTCTTGTACACTGGTAGACTGACTGACCTCTCAGTAAAGCAGTCTTGTACACTGGTAGACTGACTGACCTCTCAGTAAAGCAGTCTTGTACACTGGTAGACTGACTGACCTCTCAGTAAAGCAGTCTTGTACACTGGTAGACTGACTGACCTCTCAGTAAAGCAGTCTTGTACACTGGTAGACTGACTGACCTCTCAGTAGTCTTGTAAAATGAGAATTAACATCGTGATAAACGCTTAAATAAGTTTGTAGTTGTCCCAGTCCTCTGAAATTTGGGTACCAGATAATTTTTCCAAGAATTTTTTCCAATAAATAAGAGACCCTTGAAGCTCGATATGTTTTCAATCTTTAATTAGACTTAGACTACAACATGCAATGGGTTAATTCGCGTATTTATAACAACGGTTGCGCAAGTTTATTATGGTCAAAGTACAGCTGTGTACTTTGCTCAAACAGCAGCTTAAACAGAACTGCGCACAGAACACAGTTTTAACCAAAATCTGTTTATAATAGTAGTTAACGAAAGTTTGATACTGCAATTAGGTTGTTACTTACAGTAGAGTGAAATGCGAGTTTGTCAGTCAGAATAATTGACCACTTATTAACAGCATTGGATAATTAAAATAATGCATTAATTTGTAAAAAGATTGACTTAATTAGTTAAAAAATTATTGACACATAACCCAACCTGAGGATCCGGAAACCGAAACTGAGGATCCGGAAACCGAAACTGAGGATCCGGAAACCCAACCTGAGGATCCGGAAACCGAAACTGAGGATCCGGAAACCCAACCTGAGGATCCGGAAACCCAACCTGAGGATCCGGAAACCCAACCTGAGGATCCGGAAACCCAAACTGAGGATCCGGAAACCCAACCTGAGGATCTGGAACGCCTAGTGGAAACCCAATCTCAAGACCCAGAAATCCAATATGAGTAGCCAGAAACCCGAAAGTTAATTCAACTTCAAAGCGCCAAATCTACGGTAATTCCGCGGATTTTCCACGACACGCATCAGGTAAACTGAGCAAATCTTTCGTTGCACAAGGCGGCCCCGTGATCCCGATAGTCCTTCCGCGACACCGCATAGCATTCCAAAGCTCCGTCGGGCGACAGGGCCAAGTCGCGACCGCCTAACCAGGCCTGAGCGGCCGGGTCGCCATGGCAACGGACGCCTAGCGGAAAATCGTCCGGCAGAGAGGCTCGCAATTCCGTTTCTAACCGGTTTGCAAATCCGGCGAAACGGCAGCTGCCGCCGGCGAGAACTACGGCGTCGGTGTACAGCGGCTGCTCGTGAGGCGGCAGGCCAGACAGGGTGTCGCACAGGGCTTCGGCCACGCCCATCTCGGGTATGCCCGCGTCAGATGGCCGGAACAGCAGCTCTGGGGTGGCCACGCGCTCAATGCCCAGACGGAGGGTCTGCTCCTGCGGCGGATGTGATAAAGAAAGTTCACACGCTAGCCATGTCAGATCGCAGTTGGTGAACCGCGACAATCTGCCATCTAAATTTGTGAACCGTGACAATCTGCCATCTAAAGTTGTGAACCGTGACAATCTACCATCTAAACTTGTGAACCGTGACAATCTGCCATCTAAACTTGTGAACCGTGACAATCTGCCATCTAAACTTGTGAACCGTGACAATCTGCCATCTAAACTTGTGAACCGTGACAATCTACCATCTAAACTTGTGAACCGTGACAATCTACCATCTAAACTTGTGAACCGTGACAATCTGCCATCTAAACTTGTGAACCGTGACAATCTACTATCTAAAGTTGGTGAACCGTAACCATCTATCGCATTAGTTGGTAAACCTTAACAATCTATCATATAAGTTGGTGAACCCTAACAATCTCTCATCTAAAGTTGGTGAACCATAGCCATCTATCTCATAAGTTGGTGAACCTTAACTATCACATAACCATAACCATCTATCATATAAAGTTGGTGAACCTCAAAATAACTTGGTGAATCGGTAACCCCCGCTCCCAGACGAATAAGAAGCTACAAAAGCAACAAGCAACCACCTGCTGCTGCTGCTTCTGCGAGCCCAGCTGGCGCACAAAGCCTCTCCGATGCTGAGCATAGTCGGGCAGCACGTACTCGCAGCAGAGCTTTTGGCACCTCTCCTGCGCCTCAGAATCCAACGGTGAACGCTGCGCTGCACGCGACATGGCAGCTAAATCTGCGTCGAAATTTCCCGATACAAAGCAGGCGTCCTCTTTGCACTGATTCATCACGTGGGTCTCGTCCATCACCATCAGCTGCCGGTAGGAGATGGCCTCTTTCAGATAGTTGGTTAGCACCTGCAATGCACAATTATGTTATAATTGCATATATGGTACTGCGGGTAGACGGCGGGGTTGCTAGTTGTTATTTTCATAGTAGTGCCCAATATATTGTAGGCATAGTAGACCGAATGGGGTAAATCTTTTCCTTCCTTCGTTCCTTTCCTCCCTTCCTTCTCCCCCTTCCCTCCCTTCTTCCTTCACTCCCTTCGATATATACTCCGTTCTTCCTTCCTTCCTATCTCAAGTCTGATATTCTATCTAGAATCAATTAAAAAATCACTCCAGAATCAAATTAACCGGATAATACCAATGCTAAATGTGCGATGGCTACCTAATAGTGTGCAGCACACGATCTCTCCGAAGGGGAGCCGATCAGCTAGTCCAATAGACTAAATTTTGGATCGACCAAGGATACTGAAACGAGACCCAATACGTATTCTCAAGGGAATATCAGTTGAATATCTTGTTGATAAAACACTACGAACCTTGCCACCAACGTTGACCCGCCGGACGCTGCCGGGCACGAGGCGGCCTCGCCTGTAAGCGGCAGCGTGGCTGAACGAATAGCCGCAGTCGAGCACTAGACAGGCGTGATCGGCTGGCGACACGCCGCGCTGCCTTTGATCTCGTTGAGCGGCCAGGAATGCGGCTGGCAGCCGGGCGACAGCTTTAAATCCGTACTCTTCGAATAGCACCTCGTCGAGAGCCTCGGCCACAGGCGAGAAATTAATACACGGCTCGGTGACTATTACCTGGCGTTGTTGAAAACATTTTTCCGGAAATTTGAGTAGACAACTGGAGCAACTTTGACTAGCCTATCCCGATGAAAACCGTACCTAGGCCAAGAAGCGTCCCAGAGTCACTTGCATCGCCCTAGAGTCGTTTCAGAGTCGCTGTAGATAGCACAGGTAAAATAGGAAAGAAGTGACTCTAGATGACTTTAAAACGACTAGATGTCACACTAAAAATCGCCAAAAATTCATCAGAGTTGCCAAAGAGCGACTTTGGGGCGACACAAGTGAAGTGACTCTGGGGCCGTTGAGTCGTATCTGAGGTGTGCGGGAGTCACTGTAGAATCACTGAGTTGCGTCTCATGAATTAGAATCGCATTTCGCATTTATAACAACTCTATTTAGCCTATTTAAGATTGATTTAGTAGAAACCATATAATTAAGCGCTAACACAATGACTAGATGCTTGGTTGGGTTGTTTCAAAAAAAGTACTAACTAGATGACAAGGCTCCTGCGACACAGAACGCTCGCCTATTTTTACCACGGCACTCACCTGCCACTCTGACAACGGCCGTTTATCGGCGTAAGGCTTTAAGCAGTGGTCCAATACCTGCTTCTGCAGCTCCCAATTGAGCAGATAGCCCTTCTGAAAAGGCAGCTGATAGTACAGACCGGACAAGTCCTTGCACTCGTCGAGTTCATTGCCAACAAATACTCGAGTTTTCACGTGCTTAGCCTTTGTTACAGAGTTGATCACCTGGCGAGGCTCTGACTCGCTGACTGACCCAATCTTTACATAGCCAGCGCCCAGATCAATTATAAGCGTGTCTTTGCCCGACATGGAGCATAAATAAACGATTTTTATTATTAGTGTTATTCGAGATGAACTAATGGGGGCTCCTAGTGGTCCAGCACGCCGCTTTTATGTACCAGCGGCCCAGGCTCGATACCAAGTGTAGTCATGTTAATTTTGGGGCTAAATTGGAATCTCGGCTTGGGCCAACCCCCAAGGCGCAGCGAAGTGTACATGTCTAACAACAAATAAAGTTAGGGCCGCTTTACACACCTGTGTGAGTGTGTGCCTGTGCGTATGACTGCGTACGAATCCGCATGCTTGTGTGCCTGCTCAGGGGAGTCGGCGGAATGGGCAGAAATGCCTTTCGCCAGTTTTGCAACAATACTGCTTAAAGTGCGCCAGGGTGCACACAGCCCCTCTGCCTCTCCTAGCAGGACCAGGCGCAGGCCTGAAACGCCGCCATCCCCAGAGATCATGGGTATTCCGCGCCGCCCTCTTGCCGTCCAGCACTGGCTGCAGAACCGCTGTGGAGATGACCCAGAGAGGTCATCCTGACACAGCCGCAGGCAGAACCGGCGAAGTCGCTCGCCCTCACCCGAACCACGGCGATGCTTGTGGCCCTCTTTGCGGCTTCCGCCTCTTCGCGACAGAGCCGGCCGGAGGAGCGAGAAGCCCAAAGGCACAGACGTCGCCACCGAAGCCCCAAACCGCGACTGGCGACTGCCCAGAGGTCATCGACCTCACGGCTGAGTCGCCCCCAGCGGATGTACATGTACGTCGCATGACAGCTCGGAGGTTAATGGCAGCCCTAGCCTATGCTCAGCTAGAGCAGCAAGTGACCCGCGGCCTAGCGGAAGTCTGACACCAGGTAAGGGCTTTATTTACAGGTTTCGTCGACCTGTTGCCCTCCATCCGGCCGGAGATGCACCAGCGTGACCCCGGAAAAGCCATGGCGGAAGGCTACCAGAGTTCAATGAGGTCCGCGGCCCAGTCAGATCAGATCAGATCAGACGGGATGCCGGGGCTGGCCACTGACCCCAATGAGCTAGTGGAATCAACCACCACCTGGAATGGCCTGGTGGAGACCCTGCGAGGTGAACTTCCCAGGGCTCCGCTGCCCACCCCCAAGGAGCCGCCAACGACCATTGGCAACTGCTGTCGCCGGCCGAAGCCTGAGCCACCTTACTGTTGATGGGTGGCAACATAGTGAGCACTTTACTAGTCAATAAGGCCAGGAATGGGACCTGGCCCTTGGATCTCGGGCTAGTCTGGAATCAATTGGCCTCGTGACAGACAGGGAGCGGCGGGAACTCCTTGAAGAGGCAGTTTGCAGGGCCGGCCCGGAGATGCATCGGCTGCGCCGGCCGGCCACTGTCTGCCTGGTGGCGATATAGATCTTTAGATCTTTAGACCTTTGGGACTAAGCTAGTTAAGACCTTTTTGAAGGCTCAAACTTTTCTGTCTCGGTTGAGCGCATCTCAACAGCATGGCCTACCCATAGAATTCTAGATTACTACTGGAAGTGCGCCGCTTTCGACTGCAATTCTGGATATGCCAGGAAAGATACCCATGCACCAGCTACTTCAATTTGAAAAGTGTCTTTCCACGAATTTCCACTGCACGATGCTCAACTGCTGCAGGAATGGATTCGACGCATTCGGCGGGAGAATTACACTCCAACAAGAATCCCGGTTGTGCTCCTTGCACTTCACAGAGTCGGATTTTGTTTGCAACTCTTTGGACACCAACTCTCGTCGCAAGCGCAAAAGAGATCAGCAGCTATTGAACAAAAGAAGGCTTAAAAAAGACGCAATTCCTTCAATTTTTCCCCAACTTCCGGCGCGGCTTCAGCCAGTAGCTTCTCAATCAAGAGGGGACTCAACTACCGCAGAAAAGAGACACGAATCAGAGTCTAATCGTTTAGAGAATGAAGCATTTGATTTTATGTCATCTGACCAAATTGAATCGCTGGCGGACATAAAAACCCAGCTTGAAAGCAACCAGATTCATTCAGATCCATTACATTCTGTTTCATTGTTGTTGAAGACGTTCCAACACTGATGTGCTCTCTGAAGGTGAATGACGACATGAGTATCGTGGTGAGTCTGAGGGGACAGCCTGTACCACAGAAAAAAATGGAGCAATTTTTGACGCTTGGTAGGGTGAATCTTTTTTCACAAGTCCAAAACTTGCTTGCCTTAATTAAATCCTGGACGTCACAGAACAATTGTGATTCAAAATGGATTGAGGCTGCAATTGAGTGCCTGTGCAGCAGCCTTGAAGAATCAGCTGACGGCATGCTTGTGCCCCAAAATCAGAAAAAAATAATGCTTCTTTTAGAGCAGCTCAGGCTGTGCTGCCAGTCAAAGCAGTCAGTGCGCTATTCCCCAGAATTGATCGTATTTGCGATGATGCTAAAATCAACAAGCACGGCTTGCTATCAAGCGCTGTTAGACGAAGTTGTCATGACGCTGCCATCTATAAGACGATTGACTGCGATAGCTAGTCCTCTATCTGTCAGTCCTGGTGTCTCGGACAAAAGGTATATTCATTTAAGAACGCAAGATCTTTCAATTGCGGAATGCAATGTAAATCTCATAATTGATGAGATTCATCTTAATCGAAGAATAGACTACTCTTCAGGCACGATCGTGGGCATGCAAGAAGCTACTCCAGCATTGACTATGCTTTGCTTCATGGTTAAATCCATTGCCGGAAAATTCCGCGACATTGTTGGGCTTTTTCCACTAATCAAGCTGACTGCAGATGGCTCATTCCATATAAGATGGACATATTTGGAAAATAGAAAAAAGTCAATATTTTTGCTTGCCATTGCCTAATTAGCCTATTTTTTTACCAAATGTTTATATTGTGCAATATATACAATCTAAGAATAAAGGAATGGTAAAATGTTGGATTAGTATGTTATCAATTGGCAAAAAGTCATTTTTGTAAAAATTTGGACATTTTTCGAAGCAAAAGACATCATTAAGATTTTGTACCTTTTAAAAACAAATAGAAAGCTTTTGAAGGTTGAAACAAACTATAGATAAAAGTATAGTACTTGCATCATCAGATAAAAGCATTGGTGACCAAATAATCTATTATATTTTTAATGTATTAGTACCTCAAAGTTACTGAATTGACAGAAAAAAATATGTTACAACCATAATGTTACGACCATAAGGCTGCCTTTTCTTTTGTATCTTTGTTGCCTTTTGAGTTTATATATTCTTATAAAAGAGTATGATTTCTAAAGATGTTCTTAGTCAAATTTTAAAAATGTATTGCAAAATATCAAAAAATGAAAAATGTTATAAGACTTTTACCTTTTAGTTTCTATATGTCAAAAATCCTGTCATTACGACCATAAGTGTCATTTAAGGTTTAATAGCATCTATACTAATGATGATATCTATATGAAACTCTATAAATATATTCTAGACAAAATAATCTTTCATTTAAAATATTGGTTTAGTATATTCTATTATTAGATTTCATTTTATAAGTAAAAATAACCTGTCATGTTACGACCATGCTTATATGGAATGAGCCAGATATCTTGCATGAACACTACCTAAGTGTCATGGAAATGCTGCAGCTCACCAACTTAAATATTGTGACGATCTTGGTAGATAATCATGCCGCTAACCACGCATTCTTTGTTCATAAGCTCTGTCAGGGAAATATCCAACCTTGGATTACTTACCCATTCGATGCCAGCAAGAAAATTTTTCTCTTATTTGATCCGACTCACACAATAAAGAATATCTACAACAACTTTAGGAACAGGCATATTCTGGAGCTTCCCAATCAAGAAAGTCAATTTTTTGCCAACCCATCAACAAAAGAATCAGGGACGGACTTCATTCTTGCAGATTTTAACCACATCAAAGAATTATACGAGATGGAAAAAGAACGACCATTGAAGCTGGCTCCAAAACTAAACGCAAATGTGATTGAACCTAAAAGCATCCAAAAAACATTCCCAAAGCTTGCACTGGCAGTTTTTTCTGAATCCACCGCAAGTGCACTCGAGTTTTACTCATTAAATTATGCCAAACTATGGTCTGGTACTGCACTTTTTGTTACTTTGATTGCTCGACTTTGGCACATTCTCAACGTTAAGATGAGTACAATCAGCAAGCACAAGCGAGACAACAGTAGAGACCCCATTAGGTCCGATATGGATTGGAAGTTGGCATATCTGAAAGATGTGGTGAGCTACGTGCGCGAGTGGAAGACCTGTAAAAGCAAAGGCTTGAGTGACCAAACTTCTATGGCTCTTAGCCACACACTGGATGCGCTGATTGAAGCATTAGGCACCTGTTGAACAGTCTCATGTTTGAGTACATTCTCCTAGGGGCGATGCAATCTGACCCACTTGAGGGCAGATTCGGATGGTATTGTCACCGGAAGGGACTGAACTACTATGTCTCATGTAAAGATGTTTTAGATGGTGAGAAGGCTGTTCATTCTGTTTCACTCCTAAAGTTTAGTTGTGTAGCACCTCAGGACATCCAGTCTCTTGCAACGGACAGAATTATTGATAGTCCAGGAATCAAAGAGGAAGCTGAGCAAATAGTGAGCCTACTGAATCTGGATCAAGAGAGTGCACCCACCAATTCAAACATCACATATTATGTCACAGGAAAATTTGCTAGATCTATTGCTACACAAAAGCAATGTCCAGCATGTGCCGAACTACTCATTGCTACTTAGAACAATGACCTCGCTACTGATGCCGTCGCTGTGTCTTCTATATTTTTGCAGCAAGTTAATAGAGGAGGCTTAGCTAAACCTTCGGATCTTGCTTTCACAATTTGTAAGGAGGCATAGAAAGTAATCTTGCATTTGCAGAGCAGCCAACAATTTATGGAGTTGCAACACCGCTATGTTGTTCTGTTCAATTCGATTTGCTCAAGGATCTTCGAGGGACTCCCTAGATCTGCGATTTCAAATGCACTGCGAGTTTCAACATCCGATCTTGCAACTTCTGTGCCAGAAAATGTTCAACACTGCAGCAAAAAATTGGACTTGGCGGCTTTCCGCCTTAGCAACTCCTGCAAGAAAGCTTGCAAAATTTGACAAACAGTGACCTGTAAGTTTTTATCTCTTGGTGAATATCATTATAATCGTTCAATATTTCTACTAGATAACAGGTAAATTTCACTAAAATAATTAATAGGAATGAATTTTTTAAAAATTAGTATCACTTTTGTATTATTCAATATGAAGCAAGTTTTCAAGTCGGCCCGATTGTGTACACTCCCCAAAAAGCCTTCACTTCCAGTAGTAATCTAGAATTCTATGGCCTACCCAGCATTTATTTTTGGCAAGTGCCTGTGCCCTTTTGGCAAATGATCGCCTCTTTTTCTTCTGCATGGTTTTATAAGCCTGTAGCTCAGTCCTTTGGCTTTTCTGGGGCTGGCCACCCTTATTGTATTCAGGGAAGGTGCTGCGCGAGCCATTTTTAGGTGCTAATTTTGGGTTGGAGCCCTAAGTTGTGTTTTTCTACCATATTTACCAGTAGGCGCCAGCTCTGTGGGCTGGTGCCCCCAACCATATTTAGGCGTCTTCTTAGCAGGCTGGCGCAGTATCGGGCTGTCATCTTTGGCCTTAGTCAAGCCATAGCATTGAGATCAGCAGTCTTGCATTTAATTTTTCAAAGTTTTTTATTATTAAACCTTTTTTGCATTTGATTTTAAATAAAACGCGCGCCACTTTACTCTGCCTCTATTTGAATGGGGAGAGTATAATGAGTCACTAGTTTAGTTTAGGCGCCGCACTAGTTAGCTATTTCCCTTGCCCTCACCCCAGGCTTCTGTCTGCCACTAGGCAGTTGCCTGTCCCTTCTTGCCTGTCCTTGGTTGTCTGTTTGTCTATCCTTGTTTGCCCCCTTGTGTCTTGTGCTCTTGTTTGCAGTGCCAAGACAGCTTGGTCTAGCCTACCTCTGTTTTGTTCTCCATTTGGCACTTCTATTTCTGGAGTGCCATTCTGTTTTCTGGTCCCAAGGACATGAGTGACTTCACTGTGGGCTTTTTTCCCCTGTCATGTGCTCTGAGCCAGTCACATGACAGGGCCCTCTTCCTTCTTTTCAGTCCAAAGTACAATGATATGCTGGGCTTGTGTTTATAGGGAAATCACATGCGCCTAGACCCCTGTCTCATCTGAGACAAACCTGTTTGCAACAGAGTCAATCATGACTTGCAGTTTTTGTGGTCCAATCGATTCCTTCTATAAATGCAGCCCCTCTCATGGCTTGGTTCAGACAAGTTCTTATTAGCCTGCCTTTCCATTTCTCGGCCTTGCAGCCCACCTTTCAGCCAAAATCTCTAAGCCCCATGTGCTAAGTTTGCAGAGCTAGCACCATCTATCTTACCCCTCATAAGCCTGATAGGAACTGCTAACTGTGGACACCCTTGATAAAGAACTGCCAAATCTGCACAAAGTGCTTGTCTCTCTCTTGTCTTATTTATTTGCTTCTACAAGATCAGCACCTCACTGAAGGCTGGGACTCCAAGAAGCTGGTGGCAGCACTACCTATGCTACAAATACTGTTTTTAAGAAAGAGGGCTTGAGAAAAAACCTAAGCGAGATGCCTATACAATATTAGTAGCAGTGGCACGCTACTCAAAGACCTGTCAGGCTATCTCAAGACGATACCAGACATTAACCCAAGAATCACTAGCACTTTATTAGTTGTAACAGTAGGATTTGAATACCTGTCAAGATTTGAAAAATGCAAGTACTTCAGCAGCAAGAGGTAAACTATACCTTGCATGATCTAGAGATAGCTAGGTAGCTTTACTGTAGGACTCTACTAATCATTAAGGGAATGTGGCTCATAGTTTGCTACTAGCCACTTTAATCAGGTAGCTATTCTATGATTTATTTCTTGAAGGTTTTAATATGAATAAAATTGAGGAACTTTACAAACAAATTTAATTCTATTATATTGATTTCATGCTAATATTCAATCTTTGTACCTATATTCAGTATTATATTTTGCCTATTAGGAATTTTTTATTTGCATATGTTGTGTTATTACATTTTTTATATCTTTGTACCTATGCTAATTTTCTAATATATATTTACTCATTTAGCATTTTATTTATAAATATGTCTAAAGAAAAGCTAGAATTATAAACTTATAAATTTGTTTGAATCTAATGTATTTTAATTAAAGAGGCTAGCCTTTTTATCTAAATCAATCTTTGTTATAATTCTATTTTATAATTTTATAATTCTATTTTAGCATTTTATAGAGATTTTCTAATCTCTATTATATATTATAATCATATGACAAAAAACCAATTTTCTTTATTAGTTTTTTTACTTTCTATCATTTTCTCATGATTTTTTTATAGTTTTGGTTCAAGAAATAGGCATTTTTAAATTGATTTAGTTTTTTTATAGTAAAGGAAAGCTTTGATAGTAGTAAGAAAAAAAGAATAATTTTTTGTTATTAAATTATAGCAAAAAAGGACAATGGTTGGTTATGCTAAGCAAGTTCAGTTAACCAATAGCTAGTCCTAAGTGGACTCAATAGAAAAAATTAAATAAAAGCAATTTAGGAGAGCCAATTTAGTGTCCTACTACTTGAACACTTACTAGATAATATTAAAAATAAAGAATAAAAAGAAATGTTAGATAAATAAAAAATTGTTTTTATAACAAATTTATATATTGATTATGCATACCAAATCTATCTGTTGCAAAAACAAGGCATAGACCCACTTTCTTGACTATGAAAGGGATTAACAATTGAGCTAAGCTATAAGTGAGTTGCTAGTAATATTATATTAAAAATACAAATGATAATTTTTTGTCTATACTAAAAGTTAAAAAAAATTTTTCGTATAGTTTTGAATGAATAAGCTAATCATATTATTAATAATTAATTGACATAGGCCTACATTTGAAATTTAAGACATAAAATAATTTCAAATTGTGCTAACTAACTTTTGCGCATCGTACCTATACCGACGCTCAATAAACGCGCGCGCTAAAAAGTTTCCTAGAAAACCCCAGCTTAAATATAAAACCGTTGTTAACAAAGCAGCACTTAAGAAATACAGTACTTAGGAATATTAATTTAAATAAAGCAAATATTAACAAAGCTTTGTTATTTTTTTGCCACACAAGATTAGATTTTGATTGGATTTAGTCGTTGTTTTAAAATTCTAGAACTCCGAGGGGCCCGAAATCTCGCTTATGTGACTGACCTATGAATTGAGACCTATGCTACAATACTTCTAACTGCAGTTATCAAAGAAAGTGTACTACTTCCAGCCTCCTAATTACACAAAATAGTAAATTGAAAAGCATAAGCCAGTCTCAAGCTAACTCTTAGTTCAGTCTACTAAGCAAACGTGCTGTATATAGTTTAAAAAATTATCTCTACCTACTTATTTATTATTCAATTTGTATTTTTAATTCTAAATTTAAAGTACACATCTGAGGCTACTATCTAGCTTTGTCTTCATACAATATTTCTAAGAATGAAGGGTAAGATGCTTTTTTGCGTTGTATTGTATATAATTCAAAAAGTTAAGTCAGGAAGACCTTGTGCTAGAGTGTATTTTGGCAACATTTCTCTTTCATAGCTCTAGTAATAGCCTATATAACATTTTTGAAGTATGTGCAAAAATTTTTGTTAGGGTTCAAAAAGTTAAGTCTGGAAGACCTTGTGCTAGAGTGTATTTTGGCAACATTTCTCTTTCATATCTCTAGTAATAGCCTATATAACATTTTTGAAGTATGTGCAAAAATTTTTGTTAGGGTTAGGCTTATGGAGTAAGTACATAGTCATTTTGTCTATTGCCTTTTTGTCTGCTGGCAGACAATGACTTTAAAAAGAAAAATTTAAGTATAGCTACATAGCTTATAAAGCTATTTTTTCATGGGCCTAATGAGATATTAAATTTTATTCAAAAAGAATTATAATAAGATGTCATTTTCTGTAAATATAACTTTGTTTATTGCAATATTTTAAAGAAATATAATTTAAAATCTAAATAGGCCTATCTATTGAAAAAGAAAAGTAAACAAATTGTGGTTAAGATTATTAAAGGCAAAGTTTGCAGTTGAATACGATTGGCTGGATGTTATAAGCATTGTTATAAGCCTCATCCAATGATGATAATGCATTTGCTGTCTCTATTGCAAACCTTATTTATTATGAACAAAACTTTATACACATGTATAGCCTAGGCTTATACTATAGGTCAATGTTTAGGTCACTTGGTAAAAATATTTTTAGATACACGTTTGTTTATGCTTCTAATGTAATAAGTTTTATATTTTTACTATATTATTTGGCAATCTTTTGGTCACAGTCCAGATTATGCTGGGTGCATACCCGAACAAAAATTGAATAATTACAAATGCATGTTGAAAAAATATAGTGCAGGCCCATTCTTAAAAATATGCTAGTGTTGCAACAATAAATGACCTTTTTTACATTGTTACAAAAAAATATATAATAGACCTTTATTACTAAATAATTTGGTTGCTTTTATGCTTTTTTGGTGATACTATTTACAGTAAAAAATTTATGCATGCAAAGATTTTTTTAAATGCTCATTTACAAGCTTAAAAATCTGGAAAGTTAATTTGTGCTTAAAAATGAACTTTTTTCATCTTTTTTATTTCACAATAACTTTTACATATGATTCTATAAAGTGCATGCCAGGTGTGCATGTATACTATTTTCTCAGGAGTGATGGAACCTAATTTTGGCATGCAAGGCCAATGCATGCCCAAATTTTTAGGCATATACTAGCAATCTTCGCCCCCCGATGGGGGACATCTGGATAGAATCCTTGTTCTTTACAAATAACAAATAGACAGCGAAATAAAACCTTCAAGAAACAACAACAGACATTCCCTCTAAAAACAAAACATCCCAAGACAGCAAGCATCCTCAGAAAGCATTCAAGCATCGATCCCCAAATAGCAAGCATCCCCCAGACTGCAAGCATCCCCCAGGTAGCAAGCATCCCCCAGATAGCAAGCATCCCCAGATAGCAAGCATTCCCCCAGACCCCAGATAGCAAGCATTCCCCAGATAGCAAGCATCCCCCCGATAGCAAGCACCGCCAGATAGCAAGCATCCCGCAGATAGCAAGCATTCCCTCAGACCCCATATAGCAAGCATCCCCCAGTTCGCAAGCATCCCCCAGATCCCAAGCATCCCCCAGACAGCAAGCAACCCCTGATAGCAAGCATAACCTGGATACAAAGATACCTTATAGATATCTAGCAACCCCCTCTCAGATAGCAAGTACCCTCCACCCACAAGAGCAAGCATCCCCTGTAAGCAAGTATCCATCCTTAAAAAGCAAGCATCCACCAGAGAACAAGTTGCTAGTGCAACAATTTCCTTAGCTTTATAATGGTTCCATTTTGTTTGGCATGACACTTCTTTTATGTTTGAAATAGGGTCTCTTTTTTGTTTAAAAAGGTGGCTCTTTAATGTTTGACATGGTAGCTCTTCTATGTTTGACATGGTAGCTCTTTTGTGTTTGACATGATAGCTCTTTAATGTTTCACATGATGGCTCTTTTATGTTTGACATGATGGCTCTTTAATGTTTGACAAGGTGGCTCTTTTATATTTTACATGGTGGCTCTTTAATGTTTGACATGGTGGCTCTTTAATGTTCGCCATGGTGGCTCTTTAATGTTTGACATGGTGGCACTTTTATGTTTGACATGGTGGCTTTTTAATGTTCGCCATGGTGGCTCTTTAGTGTTTGACATGGTAGCTCTTTTATTTTTGACATGGTGGCTCTTTAATGTTCGCCATGGCTGCTCTGTAATGTTTGACATGGAGTCACGTATACATTTGACATAGTGTCTCTTCTATGTTTTACATGGTGGCTATTCTGTGTTTGACATGGTGGCTCTTTAATGTTTAACCTGGTGGCTCTTTTATGTTTGACACGGCGGCTCTCTAATGTTTGACAAAGTGGCTATTTAATGTTCGAAATGGTGGCTCTTTACAGTTTGACATAAAGTCACATATATGTTTGACATGGTGGCTCTTTAATGTTTGACATGGTGGCTCTTCTATGTTTGACATGGTAGCTCCTTTGTGTTTGACATGATAGTTTTTTTATGTTTGACATGATGGCTCTTTAATGTTTGACATGGTGGCTCTTTAATGTTTGACACGGTGGCCCTTTAATATTCGACATGGTCACTCTTTAATGTTCGCCATGGTGGCTCTTTAATGTTTGACACGGTGGCCCTTTAATATTCGACATGGTGGCTCTTTAATGTTTGACACGGTGGCCCTTTAATATTCGACATGGTCGCTCTTTAATGTTCGCCATGGTGGCTCTTTAATGTTTGACATGGTGGCTCTTTTATGTTTGACATGGTAACTCTTTAATGTTTGCCATGGTGGCTCTTTAATGTTTGACATGGTGGCACTTTTATGTTTGACATGGTGGCACTTTTATGTTTTACATGGTGGCTATTCTGTGTTTGACATGATAGCTCTTTAATGTTTGACATGGTGGCTCTTTAATGTTTGACATGGAATCACGTATATTTTTGACATAATGGCACTTTTATGTTTGACATGGTGGCTCTTTTATGTTTGACATTGTTGCTCTTTTATGTTCGCCATGGTGGCTCTTTAATGTTTGACATGGTGGCTCTTTTATGTTTGACATGGTGGCTCTTTTATGTTTGGCATGGTGGCTCTTAAATGTTTGCCATGGTGGCTCTTTAATGTTTGACATGGTGGCTCTTTTATGTTTGACATGGTGGCTCTTTTATGTTTGACATGGTGGCTCTTTTATGTTTGACATGGTGGCCCTTTAATGTTCGCAATGGTGGCTCTTAAATGTTTGACATGGTGGCTCTTTTATGTTTTACAGGGTGGCTCTTTAATGTTCGCTATGGTGGCTCTTTAATGTTCGACATGGTGGCTCTTTAATGTTTGACATGGTGGCACTTTTATGTTTGACATGGTGGCTTTTTAATGTTCGCCATGGTGGCTCTTTAATGTTTGACATGGAGTCACTTATACGTTTGACATAGTGTCTCTTCTATGTTTGACATGGTGGCTATTTTGTGTTTGACATGATAGCTTTTTAATGTTTGACATGGTAGCTCTTTAATGTTCGCCATGGTGGCTCTTTTATGTTCAATACGGTGGCTTTAAATGTCTGACATGGTGGCTCTTTTATGTTTGACATGGTAACTCTTTAATGTTCGCCATGGTGGCTCTTTATTGTTTGACATGGTGGCTCTTTAATGTTTAACCTGGTGGCTCTTTTATGTTTGACACGGCGGCTCTCTAGTGTTTGACAAAGTGGCTATTTAATGTTCGAAATGGTGGCTCTTTAAAGTTTGACATAAAGTCACATATATGTTTGAGATGGTGGCTCTTAAATGTTCTTCATGGTGGCTCTTAAATGTTTGACATGGTGGCTCTTTAATGTTCTTCATGGTGGCTCTTTAATATTCTACATGGTGGCTCTTTTATGTTCGACATGGTGGCTTTTTAATGTTTGACATGGTGGCTCTTTTATGTTTGACATGGTGGCTCTTTAATGTTTAACCTGGTGGCTCTTTTATGTTTGACACGGCGGCTCTCTAATGTTTGACAAAGTGGCTGTTTAATGTTCGAAATGGTGGCTCTTTACAGTTTGACATAAAGTCACATATATGTTTGACATGGTGGCTCTTAAATGTTTGACATGGTGGCTCTTAAATGTTTGACATGGTGGCTCTTAAATGTTTGACATGGTGGCTCTTAAATGTTAGACGTGGTGGCTTGTTTAGGTTTGACATGGTGGCTCTTCTATGTTTGAAATGGTGGCTTTTTAATCGTTGACATGGAGTCACGTATATGTTTGACATAGTGCTTATTTTTTGTTTGACATGGTAACTCTTTTACATTCAAAATGTTGGCTCCTTAATGTTCGACATGGTGGCTCTTCTATGTTTAACATGGTGGTTCTTCTACATGTATGTTTGATATGGTGGCTCTTTAATGTTCGACATGGTGGCTCTTTAATGTTTGACATGGTGGCTCTTTAATGTTTGGCATGGTGGCTCTTTAATGTTCGACATGGTGGCTCTTCTATGTTTGACATTGCGCTTCTATTATGTTTAGCAGTTTTGTTGTCTTTTTAAGGTGTTTTGACAAAAAAATCTTTTTGCACTACTAAGATTCGAACCCAGGTCGCTACATTAGCATTCCAGTCTGTTCGCATCTTGGCTATCTCTTTTCAATTGGAGAACGTGAATTGTGGCCCTTATAACTCAATTCTTACAGCAAGTCAATTGAAGTAAAAAGTTATGACATAATCAATTTTTCAGTCAGCCAGTATCAGTCTCAATTTAAGTTAGCAATATGGTTACGCAATTTTAATCAAGTCGTGTGTGCATTTCTTCGACACTGTTTTCAACTTGTTGTGATGCAATCTTTATCACAATCGGAATTCAGCCAGTCAGTTTTTTCTCTAGCATTCTTACAATGCATTTCAAGTCGAAAATTTTGCTTGACCTTTGCAAAAAAGCATGTTTTTCGAATATTTAATCCCTTTATCATAGAGCAATTTCTTAGCCAAGATGCATGTACCGTCCCAGGAAAATTTCTGATCAAATGGTGCAAGTTTGAAGAAAATCGGTTGAGCCATTTTTTCTGAAATCTATCGCATACCTACCTACCCACAGACAACTCATTTTTAGTATATAGGACTACATGATCCGGAGTGTGGTCTTTTGGTTTTACAATCACTGTCTATTTTGCCAGTTTCAGTTTACAATCACCTATTTTTCCAGTTTTGGTTTACAATCACCTTATATTTTGCTTACTACAATGTAGAAATGGCATGTTCAAAACTAAGACATAAAAACCTGACAGTAGTTTCAAATGAAAAGAAAGCAAAAGTTAGCTGATCAACTAACTTTGTTTATTTGAAATTGAAAGGATTGTATATCGGTTCACTAGTAGCTTATATATATTTCAAAAGAAAGTTTATATCAAAAGTTTTTTTAAGTTAAAGTAAAATTTTTATATATTTGTCTAATGTCCCATAGGCCTAGTCCCAAATAAGCACTTTATGGGCAAGAATTTTATTTGCCTAGCAAAGATAGTAAATAACATTGTGCTCAATTAGCCTATTTTTATATTTAAATTCAATTCTAGCTCTATTGGTTATGTTGAAAGATACTAAAATGATATGATATGATAAAAGAGAGATAATCATAGCAGGTATAAGCTATAATAATATTTTACTATTAAATATAATAGTATTAAAAATGATGGAAATAAGTATATCTTTTTAATGTTGTTACAAGACATCTAAATTCTTCCTTATTAAAGAACTATAGTTTCATTTTCATTTTTTATTTCAAAACTTCATTTCATTCAAGATTGGATAGCTATTTTAACTGCAGTTAAGTAGAATCAGCTATTAGCTACTTAACTTAAGGTGATAAATAGAGAAGAATGAAGTATAGTGACACAAAAATAAAACTAATCAATTAAAAAAATGCTTTAAACTATGTTCTGTGTTTGTTTTCCAGATGCCAATACTTTGGAATGTTTAGGGTCACAAGCATGACTGAACGTAACATATAACTGACTATGCTGAAAGCACAACATGCCCATATGAATACCAAAAAATCTTAGCTTTGACCTTGACTTTTTATGAATAGAAGGTGTATCCCAAAAGTAAGTTTTGGTCAGCTACTAACAATGAACAAGTAGTTTAAAAAATGTTAACTTTGTCCAATTACAACTTGAAGTATTTATCACTCTATAAATTGGCCACCAAACTCAACACACTTTTCCTAATGGCGCACTCACATTTTAAAGGCAGGCCTGCAGCTGGCAATTGCCAGATGTTGGAGAGCTGATAAAGCACTATTGTTCACCTGCTTTCTAGATCCAAAATGCTGGCCACAAAGACACTACCATTGGCTCACACTACCATTGGATTGAAATTTGTTGGAATTGATTGGAAATTTCGCAGTATGAGCCATAGATAGGAGGACAGAAAAAGCCAATTCATAGCCAACTGTCGGAATTTATTGCAAATTGTTTGAATTGATTGCAAAGTGTTGGTTTCTCGTGGTAGCTTGTTTGCTTTGTTTTAAAATTGTTGCTTTTGAAAGCACATTTGTCGGAATTGAATGCACATCTGGCCAAGAACTACCATAAACTATCTGAATTGAATGAAAAGATTTCGACTTTGATTGCACGTTTGCCAAAATAGAATGGAAAAAGGTGTATAAGCCTAAATTCTTGGTCAGAATGTTGTGCACAATGCTGTGGGGAATGCCAATGAGTTCCTCCAGCTCACTGCATGTCCTTCTATTGTCTTCACTCATAGCAGCCATTATGCAATCAGCATTGGCATCTATTGTTGCAGTTCTTGGTTGTCTAGAATGTCCTTTGTCCTCCATGTTGTCCCGTCCTTCTCAAATTTCTTCCACCCACTTCCTGACCATTTGAATAGATTTGAATAGGTAGTAGCAATAAAGATGACTACAAGGACGCCACTTCTAGCTAAGACATACTGTAGGGCCATGTGCAAAAAATATATGAATGTGTCCTTCATTATTATCTTATTAAGTCTTTTTGACATACTTATCTATGGCAAAGAGGTTGTCATTTATTGCTAGCATCATACAAAATGACTTCATTATTTACTAGTTTGACAGCTGGGTGAACTGAAGCAATGTACGCTTGTAGAGTTAAGGGTCTTGCTCAAGGACACAAATTGTTCCAGTGGGATCGGGAATCGAGCTCCCAACCTTCCAGTAACTATTGTAGCTGTTTCAGTTGTTTCATCACCCTGTATAATTGTATATAAATTTTCAAAACGACAGGCTAAAAATGTACCAAACTTATTCCAACTAAATAAAACCATTTTGCTACACCAGGTCTCAAAGTTGCCGACATCAACAAGGCCGCAGGGCTTCGCTTGCATCGGCGAGGCGGCGAAGCCCCAGCGAAAGCCGGTCAACAGCAGCCGGCTGCTCTGTCCAAGCCGGGCGCTGCCGCCGCGGCCTCCAAAAATAAAAACAAAGAGAATGCCGCCTCTGCTAAGCCAGGCAATAATAACAAAGCTGTCAGACTGCCGGCTGTCAAGGCTAAGCCTGCTGTTGTTGATGTGCCACCAGCTGCTGCGGCAGTTCCGGCGACTGGCAATGCTGCGGACAGGTGCACCGAGTCGCTGAAGAAGAAGTACTCTGAGGTTTGTTTGAGGTAGTGTCTGACTCTTGTGTCAGGAGCCCTGGTTCGATTCCCTGCGCTGCCACATTCATTTGAGGCTTGTCGTGCATGCTTGGGCGCAACCTTGGCATTCACTCGGCCGTTTCTATTGTCAACACACATAAAAGTCGCTATTGGACAGAATAGTAGTCACATGACTGCTCTCAGCCAATAGCGACTTACATCATTCACTCGGCCGTTTCTATTGGCAACACACATAAAAGTCGCTATTGGACAGAATAGTAGTCACGTGACTGCTCTCAGCCAATAGCGACTTACATCATTCACTCGGCCGTTTCTATTGGCAACGCACATAAAAGTCGCTATTGGACAGAATAGTAGTCACGTGACTGCTCTCAGCCAATAGCGACTTACATCATTCACTCGGCCGTTTCTATTGGCAACGCACATAAAAGTCGCTATTGGACAGAATAGTAGTCACGTGACTGCTCTCAGCCAATAGCGACTTACATCATTCACTCGGCCGTTTCTATTGGCAACGCACATAAAAGTCGCTATTGGACAGAATAGTAGTCACGTGACTGCTCTCAGCCAATAGCGACTTGCATCATCATGTGTGTGTTGCCAATCGAAACGGCCGGGTGAATCCCAAGGTTGCGCATGTATGTAATGTCGTGCAATTTGAAACCATTAGGATCAACCCCTAAGGCACAGAAAGTGTACATGCTGCTGTACACCCAGTGTGAGCGTGTGCATGAGTGCGTGTCTGTGTACAGTATTGGTGCGCTTGTGTGTGCTCAGGAGCCAGCGGAATGGCCAGCAGTGCCGCAGCGCTGGTTGTGACCTGTCTATTATTTATCGGCTAGTTTATTTCAGTTATCTTATATCAGCATCAGCAACTGAGGTTTCTCATAAATCTCATGCATCTCGTAGGTCGGCGATGTGGACAATGAGTCCGAGGATAGCAGAGACTGCCTGCTGGTGTCAGCCTACGTCAAGGACATCTTCACCTACCTGCAGCAGCTGGAGATCAGCGCCGCGGCTGTGAGGCCGGATTTTCTTCAGAGCCCAAGTCGGCTGCAGATTACGCCTAGGATGCGGACCATCCTGTGCGACTGGCTGGTGCAGGTGCGGCTTTGCTGCTGTCATTGTGTGCTCTACTCTGCTGTCCACTGTATTCCACTCTGCTGTGTGTCTGCTGTCCAGTGTATTCCTCTCTGCTGTGTGTCCGTCTGCTGTCCACTGTATTCCACTCTGCTGTCCACTGTATTCCACTCTGCTGTCCACTGTATTCCACTCTGCTGTCCACTCTATTCCACTCTGCTGTCCCCTCTATTCCACTCTGCTGTCCACTCTATTCCACTCTGCTGTCCACTCTATTCCACTCTGCTGTCCCCTCTATTCCACTCTGCTGTCCACTCTATTCCACTCTGCTGTCCCCTCTATTCCACTCTGCTGTCCCCTCTATTCCACTCTGCTGTCCACTCTATTCCACTCTGCTGTCCACTCTATTCCACTCTGCTGTCCACTCTATTCCACTCTGCTGTCCCCTCTATTCCACTCTGCTGTCCACTCTATTCCACTCTGCTGTCCCCTCTATTCCACTCTGCTGTCCCCTCTATTCCACTCTGCTGTCCACTCTATTCCACTCTGCTGTCCACTCTATTCCACTCTGCTGTCCACTCTATTCCACTCTGCTGTCCCCTCTATTCCACTCTGCTGTCCCCTCTATTCCACTCCTAGTTATAGCCGGCCATGCCGCTCCGCATTTTCAGGTCCACCAGCGCTACACCCTGCTGCCGGAGAGCCTGTACCTCACCTATCACATCATTGACGCCTTCATGTCCTCGGATGCTGGGGCCAGCGTGAAGAAAAGCGAATTCCAGCTAATCGGCGTGTCTGCTATGCTTCTGGCCAGCAAGTACGAAGAGATCTACCCGCCTAACGTTGCCGACTTTGTGTACATCACTGATCAGGCTTTTACTGGTAATTGCTTTTTATTAACTTCCTCAATGACTGGAAAAAATCGCGAGAAGATTTAAATAAAAAATAGAATTTTTAGCAGAGCGTGGTTTCGATCCACGGACCTCTGGGTTATGGGCCCAGCACGCTTCCACTGCGCCACTCTGCTCTGGCATTTCCTAGCCTGAGATGCGAGTATTTGTGCCTGCACTGTGGACCGTGCATGCTATATATCAATATTTACCGAATCAAAATGATGAAATATTAACGGCTGGAAACAGTTTCTCTTGTCAAGCATAGTTTGCCTACTGTAAGTAGACTATATGATATTTTTGCTGACTAATTTTTTCTACGCGGCGAAAAAAAGCCTGCCTTTGTCTCTAAAATCTTTCGGGCCTTTTACTAGAAACCTGCTCTAGAACCCCTGCTTCCTGTACAAGTTGTCATTCTGTGCTGGAACAAGCCCTTCTTGTACAAGTCATCATTTTGTACTGGAATTCCTGCTTCCTGTACAAGTCATCATTCTGTACTGGGACCCCTGCTTCCTGTACAAGTCATCATTCTGTACTGGAACCCCTGCTTCCTGTACAAGTCATCATTCTGTACTGGAACCCCTGCTTCCTGTACAAGTCATCATTCTGTACTGGAACCCCTGCTTCCTGTACAAGTCATTCTGTACGAGAACAACCCTTGTTTCCTGTAGAAGTCATTCTGTACTGGAACAACCCTTGTTTCCTGTACAAGTCACCTTCCTGTACTAAAACCACTCTTTTGTACAAGAAATCCAGTATTCTGTAAAAGTACAAGAGGCAGTTTGTCCTGTACTAGACCCAACCCTTTTCTGTACATGTGCAATAGTCTAGTGCTAGTATCCTGTACTAGAAGCACACTCCTTGTACAAGCGTCGCCGTCAGCTCTACAATGCCCCCCTTCTCACTCTAATCACTCAGCCGCCGAGATCCGGGCCACCGAGCAGCGCCTGCTGAAGCAACTGAACTTCTTCCTGGGCTATCCGCTGCCCATTCACTTCCTGCGCCGATACAGCAAGGTGGCCGCGGCCACTCCAGCCGTACACGAGGCCGCCAAGTACCTGGCCGAGTTGGCTAGGGCTGACTACTCGGCCGCTCACCTGCCACCTTCCGGATTGGCCGCCGGCGCATTCTGTCTGGCCCGCGAACTGCTGCCTAGCCGGGAGGGCGCCTGCGGCGGCTCCGGCTGGACAGACGCGCTTGAAGTGTTCTCGGGCTACAGCAGGCAGCAGCTGGAGCCTCTGGTCAGGCAGATTGCTGGCCTGGCTGTGCGGGCCGGGGACAATGCCAAGTGAGCTCTGAGTTTGGTGCCGCCCTTGTAGTCAGCTGACCCCCTCCCTAACCATTCAGTGTGTGATGGGGGTCAGCTGACCTCTCCCTAGTCATTCTGTGTGCGATGGGGGTCAGCTGACCTCTCCGTAGTCATTCAGTGTGCGATGGGGGTCAGCTGACCCCTCCCTAATCATTTGTGTGATGGGGGTCAGCTGACTCTCCCTAGTCATTCAGTGTGCGATGGGGGTCAGCTGACCCCTCCCTAATCATTTTGTGTGCGATGGGGGTCAGCTGACCTCTCCGTAGTCATTCAGTGTGCGATGGGGGTCAGCTGACCCCTCCCTAATCATTTGTGTGATGGGGGTCAGCTGACTCTCCCTAGTCATTCAGTGTGCGATGGGGGTCAGCTGACCTCCCTAGTCATTCAGTTTGCGATGGGGGTCAGCTGACCTCCCTAATCATTCAGTGTGCGATGGGGTCAGCTGACTCTCCCTAGTCATTCAGTGTGCGATGGGGGTCAGCTGACCTCTCCCTAGTCATTCAGTGTGAGATGGGGGTCAGCTGACCCTTCCCGAATCCTTCAGTGTGCGATGGGGGTCAGCTGACCTCTCCCTAGTCATTCAGTGAAGCCGTTGTTCTCAATCTCCGCCCCTCCATCCGCAGGTACACCGCCATCCGCAAGAAGTACTCCAGCAGTTCGGGCAGCATGGTGAGCACCTGGCCTGAGCTGGACGGTACGGGCGAGGCGCTCCGTTCTGCCGCCGGCCTCAGCTAGGCCTTTGACCTTGTTTGACCCCGGCAGCAGGACTTTCGCAGCTCAGTGTTGCTTTATTATCATATACACCTCTTTTTGTATCTCATATAGCACGTTAATATTTAATAATCATATTAGCCATATGAGTTATTAAAATCATATTTTCAATTGCTGCTTCAACATGCTTTCAACAATCTTTTGCAAAATAGTCCTTTTGTTCAACTATTAGTGCATTTTCTATTTTTTTAAGACGTAACTTTTTTCCTATTATAATAGTTATTAAAATTGGTGCATTTTTGTTTGAATCATTAATTATTTGAAATGAACTCGTCCAGCTTCGCTAGACAATAAAACGTGCTGTTTAAATCTGCATTTTTGTGCATTTCTACATGACAAGCGGGCTCTGTAATCAATATTTAATACACGGCCTCCTTGTCTGTTATATTATTAATAATCATACTCACTGTGCCACAATTACATAGTCATATAACCGTACTCTTCAATGCAATTTCCTAACTATTAATTTTTTTACCATAATTTTTAAACATCGCCAACCATCCCAACCGCAGCGCGTGTGACCTCCCAGCTTGCAATCTATTTTATTATTGTATTGTAACATTGAAAAACTGACAAATATAAACCTATTTTACATTATTTATGGCCTATTAAATTGGTCGCTTATAAACAATTCCGGCTCGTTCGCTGTGAGCTAAAATTATCCAGTTGTTTTCTTACAAACAGTTTTTTTCGCTTCTTGCTTTAAAAATAGGCGAAACATCCTACTGCCACTCGCAGTTAAGTAGTATATTAGCGCATGCTTTTTAATTAAAAATTAACAGACCAGTAGTATGTTAAGCGTATGTTCGATGCTTAAATTGAACAATAAAATTCTCCAGTTGCAATGTCCTCTGCGGAGCCGGGCTCTGCTAGCGGGCTGCATTTGGCAACTGTGCCGTCTGCCGCCTGGCCGATAGTCTACCGGCCGGAGTACGACATCGACTTTGGCGGCCTGGAGAAGGTGCACCCGTTCGATGCCCGCAAGTGGGGCCGCATAGCTCGATTCCTGCTGGACGACGGGCTGCTGGCTGCTGAGGATCTGGTCGAACCGCTGGAGGCTGAGGCTGCCGACCTGCTGCGGGTGCACACCAGAGAGTACTTGGACTCGCTCAATGTGAGCTGCTGGATTCAGGACCTGCTTGATGAGATTCAGGACCAGCTATGAGATTTGGGAGTTTGCTTATGAGATTCAGGACCAGCTTGATGAGATTCAGGACCGTCATGATGAGATTCAGGACCGTCTTGATGAGATTCAGGACCAGCTATGAGATTTGGGAGTTTGCTTATGAGATTCAGGACCAGCTTGATGAGATTCAGGACCGTCATGATGAGATTCAGGACCGTCTTGATGAGATTCAGGACCAGCTATGAGATTTGGGAGTTTGCTTATGAGATTTAGGACCGTCTTGATGAGATTCAGGACCAGCTATGAGATTTGGGAGTTTGCTTATGAGATTCAGGACCGTCTTGATGAGATTCAGGACCGTCATGATGAGATTCAGGACCGTCTTGATGAGATTCAGGACCAGCTTGATGAGATTCAGGACCAGCTTGATGAGATTCATGACCAGCTTGATGAGATTCATGACCAGCTTGATGAGATTCAGACATTTAGATTGAGGGTGCCATGGAAAAGCGAATTCTGGCTTGAAGATGAGATGCAATAATTTTTTATACTTATACTTATTAAAAAAGTATAATTTTTAAGTAATTATACTTATTGCTTAGGAGCATACATTACTAACAGTAGTTAATTTGCATTTATCGGTGCCCAGGACAGCCGCGTGGTGGCGCAGGTAGCCGAGGTGCCTCTGGTGGCCGCTCTGCCCAACTCGCTGGTACAGGAGAAACTGCTCAAACCGTTTCGCTACCAGACTGGTGGCACCGTACTGGTGAGTCATGCTAGTGCTGGAAAATTTTCACAGTTAATATCTGAAAGTTTAAGCTCTGTGCCAGCAGAAATGAAGATTTATTCAAATTAGAAAATATACTTAAACTGGTGAATCTCTATTTTTAATAGAGGAGAATTGAGCAAAAAAGTATTTAGCAGAGCGTGGTTTCGATCCACGGACCTCTGGGTTATGGGCCCAGCACGCTTCCACTGCGCCACTCTGCTCTGGCTATTCCTAGCCTGAGATCTGCGCATTTCTGCCTTGTATCCAAGCCAAAATCCTGTCAGTTTGTTTTATATTTGCCCTTTTAACATGATGAAATATCAACATGCCCAGAAGAATTTTCTTGTCAGGCAGTTTTCGTCTACTGTTAGTAGGGGTTGCAAGAATATTGTTGGTAAAATTTGAAAAATCTAGTAGATATTGAAACAAAAATCATGACGAAATTTCGAAAGCCAGCAGTCCAGTTGTGCTTGTTTAGAAGTCCTTGCTGACGCAACGATGCCGCCCCGCCCGCAGGCTGCCAAGCTCGCCCTGGATCGCGGCTGGGCCATCAATCTGGGCGGCGGGTTTCATCACTGCTGCTCGGAGCGCGGCGGCGGCTTCTGCGCCTACGCCGACATCAGCCTGGCCGTGCGGCTGCTGGACGCCCCTCGACGGGTCATGATTGTCGATCTGGACGCCCATCAAGGCAACGGCTACGCCAGAGATCTGGGTGCCGATTCCAATGTGTACATCCTGGATGTTTACAATGCCGAAATTTATCCTGGCGATCAGGAGGCTGCAGGTTGGCTGCTGCTGGGGCTTTGGGAAGTTGAATGGTAGGAGAAGGCGGGTTGGAGAGAGGGAGATAGGAGAGGCAAGAGAGGCGAGAGAGAGGGAGATAGGAGAAAGGAGAGGGAGATAGGAGAGGCGAGAGAGGGATATAGGAGAGGCAAGAGAGAGAGAGAGAGAGAGAGAGAGAGAGAGAGAGAGAGAGAGAGAGAGAGAGAGAGAGAGAGAGAGAGAGAGAGAGAGAGAGAGAGAGAGAGACAGAGAGAGAAAGAGAGAGAGAGAAAGAGAGAGAGAGGGGGATAGGAGAGGTGAGAGAGGGGGAGATAGGAGAGGTGAGAGAGAGGGGGATAGGAGAGGCGAGAGAGGGGGAGATAGGAGAGGTGAGAGAGAGGGGGATAGGAGAGGCGAGAGAGAGAGGGAGATAGGAGGGCGGGAGGGAGAGAGAGATAGGAGAGGCGAGAGAGTGATAGGAGAGGTGAGAGAGGGGGAGATAGGAGAGGCGAGAGAGAGGGGGATAGGAGAGGCGAGAGAGAGGGGGATAGGAGAGGCGAGAGAGAGGGGGATAGGAGAGGCGAGAGAGAGGGGGGGATAGGAAAGGCGAGAGAGAGGGAGATAGGAGATGCGAGAGAGAGGGGGATAGGAGAGGCGAGAGAGAGGGGGATAGGAGAGGTGAGAGAGAGGGGGATAGGAGAGGCGAGAGAGAGGGAGATAGGAGATGCGAGAGAGGAGGATAGGAGAGGAGATTGGAGGGGCGAGAGAGGGAGAGGAAAGAGAAGGAGATAACAGAGGCGAGAGAAGAAGTTAGGAGAAAGGAGAGAGGAGAGGAAGGGGATGTTAATCCCAATCTCAACTCCGAGGGTCAGGTGGTAGGCAGCCGACGCCCCCCAACCTCGCCGCCCCCCCCCTCCCTGGCAGCGCTGATCTCCCGCAGACTGGAGCTGGCCTCGGGCATCGAAGACGCGGCCTACCTGGCTGAGGTGTCGGCAGCCCTGGCCGCCGCCCTGTCCGACTTCCCATCGCCTGAGCTGGTGCTGTACAACGCTGGAACGGATGTTATGGATGGTGACCCGCTGGGTCGCATGCGCATCAGTGCGCAGGTGCGAAATACATGCAAATGTATGGGGATACTATTGAACTCATAGGGCTTGTCAGATCTAATCTGGGATTTTGGATACTATTTCCACCTCAATCCAAATCCCAATCCGAATCCCAATCCAAATCCCAATTCCAATCCAAATCCCATTCCCAAATCCAAATCCAAATCCCGAATCCAAATCCCAAGTTCCAAACCAAATCCCAATCCAAATCCCAAATCCAAATCCCAAATCCCAAATCCAAATCGCAAATCCAAATCCCAAACTAAATCAAAATCAAAATCCAAATCCCAAATCCCAAATCTAAATCCCAAATCTAAATCCAAATCCCAATCCAAACGCAGGGCATTGTGCAGCGAGACGAGCTGGTGTTTCAAGCCTGCCGATCTCGCGGCATCCCCGTCGCCATGGTAACCAGCGGCGGTTATCAGCAGAGCAACGCGCGAGTGATTGCAGACTCCATACTGAACCTGCGCGCTAAAGGCTTGATTGCAAGGTCTGGGCGATAGAATTAAAAAAGTATTGCATCTGTTTGTCAGTTCTATTCCAATGATTATTCCATTCTGTTCTGCTCCACCTTTAGATTTCTATGCTAAGAAAAGTGATTTACGCTACATATCGGCCCAGTCTAGATATCTAGATATTCTAGAGAAACAAAGACTCATCTAGTGCCTTTGATTTTGGAGATTAATTACATGTTTAACTTTTCTCTCTAAAAGCGTTTGTAATAAGCTTAAAAAATGAAATTGTTTTTTTAGTGTCATTTTTGCAAAAAATATTAATAAATCGCTTAAATTGCTACTGCTGTTCAGTCCATGCTTTAATTATTGGTGTTTGTGTGTTTCGCGTAGTGCTTGAAAAGCTAGCTCTGCTAGCAGTTACAGCTATTTTTTCAGTGTGTCTCATTTGAATTTTTGTGCATGAAAATTTTGGACAGAATTGCCTCAGCGCTGGTTGTTGGACAATGTCACCTAGGGCGTTGTGCCATTGGGGGGTGTAGTCTAGATCGTCGGACTCACGACTGAAAGATCGGGGGTTCGATTCTCAACCCAGTCGCAAAAATCTGTGCCCTTGAACAAGACACTTAACTCTGCATTGCTTCAGTTCACACAGCTGTAAAATGGGTGCCAGCATTAGCTGGGGTAATTGAGGGTGTACGTGTGTACGCGACCCGCAGCTGTTATCAAATATAATTATTTATTAAATCAAATTTCGAACTTCATTTAAAACTTATGCATCCATATCCATTTCTGCTACTGCCCGCACGATAAATTCAGTAGCATAATTAGCGCCTTTTGCTATTTTGGCGTGGAATGAGTGGCGAACAGCAGCAGCAGCAGGAGCAGCTGGCCTGCGTCAGCCACTGGTTCAGCCAGTGGGGACCAGCCGAGAAGGCGGAGTTCCTCACCGACCTGGTGCTGGCCGCGGCGCCGTCAGCTCTGTGCCAGTCAGACGAGGGCCTGTTCCTCGTGTGCAGCCGCCTGAGCATCGCTGGCCAGCAGCAGCCCAGCCTGTTCCGCTGCCAGCTGCGCCTGTTCCGGGATTGGTTCGCCAACTGGCCAGCGGAGATGAGGAACCGGCTGGCTGGCCGGCTGGAGCAGCTGGACCCGGCCTTTGCTGCCGAGTTTTACAGGCGGCTGGCAGCCACTGCGGACCCGGGGGCTCAGGTGCTAAAACCCTAGATAGTGCACTCGTGCTTAGATATTAATTCTCATTCAAGCTACTCTTTCTTCAGTAGTCTAAAATGAGCATGATGCTGATTTGCATAGAATTCCCAATAGGATCGGATCCTCCAGTTGACTAAAGGGCCACTTTGGGCCGATATGTATCGCAGCTAACTTTACTCATTGCAAAATTTCTCTTAGACTATGCTAGCCCATATTTATAGTTATATGTAGCTCGTATATAAAGGAATGGTATTAGCATTGGATGCACATTTGACTGCCAGCATATACAATACAATGCACAAAACTATTTTTGTACAGTGTACAGCAGTGTACATGCCTGGCCATTAATTTCTGGCAAGTACCTTGTAAAGCCTTATATTGGAGCTAAGCTTGAATTTTGTTTGATAATAATTTCTCTCAGATATTAAAATGATAACTAAAAATACCACTTGCACGTATCTCTCTCTCTTTCTCTGTGACTGTTTGACACTTTGACTGTGTTTCCTAGTTTTTTCCATGGAAGTTCCATGGCATTTCCATGGAGAAGCAATATATATACGGATCTACATTTACAGTGTGTTTGTAAATAAATTGCCTGAGAAACTAGCGTTTTATTATAACGCTCGTGCATATTTTATTTTCGAACTGGTTTTTTTTCTGTTAAATGCTATTATTGAACACTCCGTTCATTCTGTACGCAGCTCTGCTGCTGCTGCTGGGCATCCGGTAAGTCTCTGTTTTGTGCTGCTGTACACAGCTGAACCTTGGAATTTATCAATTAAAAACCTATTTAGATATCAATAGCTTGTGACAATTATTCAGGTGAATTATTGAAGCAATGCTTTTTGTTTGAGAGACCATAGTCCGTTCTATTGGTCTGAGCTACCCGTAATTGACGGGGGCGGCCTCGCCCTAGCCAAAAATCGGACGAAACGACCCAGACAACAGCTAAGAATCTGAATATTGACTTAGCTTAGCGTGTAGATGCGGCATATCCGTGTACTGTAGGCTAAAAATAGACTTTACGTTAACCCCAGAGTTTTCTATAAATAGCTCTCTGTACAATATCTGTACTATACATACTGAACAATGCGGTTAGTTTTCAAAAGTAAATTCAAAACAGCGTTGTGCAATCAGAAGCGTAAGGTCTACATTGTGGCATAGGCGCCCCTTGGTGCTGGCGCCCCTTGGTGCTGGCGCCCCTTGGTGCTGGCACCCCTTTGGTGCTGGCGCCCCTTTGATGCTGGCGCCCCTTGGTGCTGGCGCCCCTTGGTGCTGGCGCCCCTTGGTGCTGGCACCCCTTTGGTGCTGGCGCCCCTTTGATGCTGGCGCCCCTTGGTGCTGGCGCCCCTTGGTGCTGGCACCCCTTTGGTGCTGGCGCCCCTTTGATGCTGGCGCCCCTTGGTGCTGGCGCCCCTTGGTGCTGGCGCCCCTTTGGTGCTGGCGCCCCTTGATGTTGGCACCCCTTTGGTGCTGGCGCCCCTTGGTGCTGGCGCCCCTTGGTGCTGGCACCCCTTGGTGCTGGCGCCCCTTGGTGCTGGCACCCCTTGGTGCTGGCGCCCCTTGGTGCTGGCACCCCTTGGTGCTAAAGCCCCTTGGTGCTAAAGCCTGACACCTGCTGTATTGGCCATTATCTAAACTCGCCCAGCTGCTCGGCGGACAACTTGTACTGCTCAACCATCCAAGTGAAGATTGACTCGGACCAGCAGCAGCCGCAGCAGAGCAACAACAATTTGTGCACCTACGCCCGGGGCGAGAAACAGCTGGCCGAGACCGTTCGCAACTGCCAGTGGCAGGTTGGCTTCAAAGCGCTGCGCCAGCCGGCCCACCTGGCTCTGGAGCTGTTCGTCACGGAGATGTGGCGACAGAGGATGAGCACGATGGACCGCAACAGCAGCGCGTTTGTGCAGATTCTGAACACCACCCAGCACGGTAGGATGGCAGGGTTTCGGCTTTCTAAAATTTTCTAGGTTGATTTTTATACGTGAGTTTTTTATTTTTCATGTAGGCCTGTGCACGAGGCACTACCAGTGGGATGAAAGGCTGCACTTTCAACTATTTCAGCTGCACAATGAGTGAGTACATGCTTGCACTGCCGAGCTGTCTTTTGAAAATCTGGGAAGAATCTTAGTTAAAGGTAAAGGGGCTGTGTGCACCCTGGTGCACTTTAAGCGACATTGTCGCTTAACTCCCCTGAGCAGGCACACAAGCGCGCGGATACAGGAATGTACAGCGGCCCTAACTTTATTTATCGTAGGCATGTACACTTCACTGTGCTTTGGGGGTTGGCCCTCAAGCTGGGCGTTAATTTGAATCGAGCCTGGGCCACAGGGTTTTAAGTGCTGAAATGAATTTTCATTCCAATTTGCATTAAGGGGATCACATTAGTACAATACAAGCTCATATACATCTACATCTTTTAAGCTGCTATAGTTTCAAGCTAGCGTTGGTGCATGGTTCAACAAAGCGTGATTGAGTATGGTTTCAATGTGTATTCTACAATGCTTGTATGTACATGGATTACACCGAAAAAGACCCATTTATGTGCGAGGTTAGGCAAGGCGGGATAGCCTTTGATTATCCACGAGGCCTGAGGTAGTTTCAGGATTCGACCTGCACAGCACTACCGCATCCTCATCACCAGCTCCGACTACGTGGACGTCAGCCTGCAGTTGAACAGCAAAGCCCTCGGCAGCCTCGCCCACCGATTCTTTCTGCGCATCTCGCACGCGAAGGCAGGCTTCTGCAGCCGCGGCCTCGTCCTGCTGGATGACCGCTGCCTGGCTGTGCGAGTCACCAGTCGCGTCGCTCGAGCCGCGGCTTTTACGCGATGGAGCCAGGCAGAGCAATTCTTGGCCTCGTGTGAGTGCAGGCTCTGTTTAATAGAGTAGGATATGTGATAGCCTGCTGTGAGATCGTGGAGTGAGCCTGCTGTGAGATCGTGGAGTGAGCCTGCTGTGAGATCGTGGAGTGAGCCTGCTGTGAGATCGTGGAGTGAGCCTGCTGTGAGATCGTGGAGTGAGCCTGCTGTGAGATCGTGGAGTGAGCCTGCTGTGAGATCATGGAGTGAGCTTTCTGTGAGATCATGGAGTGAGCTTGCTCAGAGATCATGGAGTGAGCTTGCTGTGAGAACATGGAGTGAGCTTGCTGTGAGATCATGGAGTGAGCTTGCTGTGAGATCATGGAGTGAGCTTTCTGTGAGATCATGGAGTGAGCTTGCTGTGAGATCATGGAGTGAGCTTGCTGTGAGATCATGGAGTGAGCTTGCTCAGAGATCATGGAGTGAGCTTGCTCAGAGATCATGGAGTGAGCTTGCTGTGAGATCATGGAGTGAGCTTGCTGTGAGATCATGGAGTGAGCTTGCTGTGAGATCATGGAGTGAGCTTGCTGTGAGATCATGGAGTGAGCTTGCTGTGAGATCATGGAGTGAGCTTGCTGTGAGATCATGGAGTGAGCCTGCTCAGAGATCATGGAGTGAGCTTGCTGTGAGATCATGGAGTGAGCTTGCTGTGAGATCATGGAGTGAGCTTGCTGTGAGATCATGGAGTGAGCTTGCTGTGAGATCGTGGAGTGAGCTTGCTGTGAGATCATGGAGTGAGCTTTCTGTGAGATCATGGAGTGAGCTTGCTGTGAGATCGTGGAGTGAGCCTGCTGTGAGATCATAGAGTGAGCTTGCTGTGAGATCATGGAGTGAGCTTGCTCAGAGATCATGGAGTGAGCCTGCTGTGAGATCATGGAGTGAGCTTGCTGTGAGATCATGGAGTGAGCTTGCTGTGAGATCATGGAGTGAGCTTTCTGTGAGATCATGGAGTGAGCTTGCTGTGAGATCATGGAGTGAGCTTGCTGTGAGATCATGGAGTGAGCTTGCTCAGAGATCATGGAGTGAGCTTGCTCAGAGATCATGGAGTGAGCTTGCTCAGAGATCATGGAGTGAGCTTGCTGTGAGATCATGGAGTGAGCTTGCTGTGAGATCATGGAGTGAGCTTGCTGTGAGATCATGGAGTGAGCTTGCTGTGAGATCATGGAGTGAGCTTGCTGTGAGATCATGGAGTGAGCTTGCTGTGAGATCATGGAGTGAGCCTGCTCAGAGATCATGGAGTGAGCTTGCTGTGAGATCATGGAGTGAGCTTGCTGTGAGATCATGGAGTGAGCTTGCTCAGAGATCATGGAGTGAGCTTGCTCAGAGATCATGGAGTGAGCCTGCTGTGAGATCATGGAGTGAGCTTGCTGTGAGATCATGGAGTGAGCTTGCTCAGAGATCATGGAGTGAGCTTGCTCAGAGATCATGGAGTGAGCCTGCTGTGAGATCATGGAGTGAGCTTGCTGTGAGATCATGGAGTGAGCTTGCTGTGAGATCATGGAGTGAGCTTTCTGTGAGATCATGGAGTGAGCTTGCTGTGAGATCGTGGAGTGAGCCTGCTGTGTGATCATAGAGTGAGCTTGCTGTGAGATCATGGAGTGAGCTTGCTGTGAGATCGTGGAGTGAGCCTGCTGTGTGATCATAGAGTGAGCTTGCTGTGAGATCATGGAGTGAGCCTGCTCAGAGATCATGGAGTGAGCTTGAAACTTAACTTTGAGCATGTAGTCTCATGTAAAATGGCTTCTTGGCTTTCCGCAAGCAGATTTCGAGCTCAAGCAGTCAGGCGGCCTGGAGCCAGACGAGGCCAAACTGACGGAGGGGCCGCTCCGACTCGGCATGGCCCGCTGCGACTGCACCACCGAGGCGGGCGAGCACCAGCTGGTGTACTGGCGCCGGCTTGCCAACGGCGGCTGCGCATGCGGGGCTGCCACCTTGCCAGCTGACAGGTCTGGGGGCTTTGGAGCTGGCTGAGCTATCGCTCAATAATGAACCTCTGGGAGAGGGGGCTTGTGGCTGGGGTGGGTGCCCGAGTCAGTACACATCATGGGGTGGTTGGCGCCGCGGAATTTCCGCTTGTTAGCTGTCACGTGACCTAGCGTATCAAATTAACCTTCGACACGATGGAAATACAGTATAGAGATTAGACCCGATGAAAACGTTTTACTTCATGAGGGCCAACCCACCAGGCCCAGAGAGTGTACATGCTGTGTGAGCGTGTGCCTGCTTACGCATTCTTGTGAGTGCGTGGGCTCAAGAATCAGCGCAATGGGCCGTTTCAGGGTCACACTTTTTGACGACTAGGCAACGCACTCTCATCGGTAGAGTTGGAGATTTCAGAATGTGAATGGAACCACCGACTTCCACTGACACTGCACAGGCTGATCATCAGCGGTTCCGGCCACTGTCTCGCCATTCAGTCCTTCAACTTGTCCAAGCCGTTGAACACCACCGCCTGTTCTGGAGATGCTCAACCGACTCTGCTCGGATTCCCTTCTGAGCCCGCCACCGGCAGCCTCGGGATCTGCGCCGACAGCGGCGCCGCGGCCACGGCCAAGCAGTGCCAGTTGGAGCTCCTGGCAAGTCGCTGCTGCGACTGTCTTCGGCGGGGACAGGAACGGCCGGTTGAGCGTCTCACCGCCTTGCTGTTCTCCCTGGTGATCCTGGCGCTGCTTGCTGTCCTAGTCGTGCTTTGTTTGAAAAAGCATTGCAAATGCCCAAGGCTCTGAGCTTTTTGCCTAAGCAAAATCTTTTTTACCAGTCAAATGAAATGCGCGCAGTTACTAAATTGCAGTCAAGGAATATTGTGTGTGCCTTGCTTGTGACGCCGTTTAATATGGCGCTATTTTTAGCATTCCACACACTGCGCGTTGTAGTTGCGTTGGTACCAAGTAGGCTATTTTTATTCACGGCTTTCCCCCGGAAACTAACGGCTCGTGTTTATATAAAGCCCCACAAAAACTTGTTAACTGCACGCAATGCCTTGGGCTTGCGAAAATTATCGGATAGAAAGCTCTTATATCTCAAAATGCTCAAGCTGAAGCTGCTCCTGTGCTCTGTGCTGCTGGTTGGCGAGTATAAAAGGTAAATCCATTTGAGTTTACTGCGTCAGTAATCTGTCTCAGATAGGCATTGGCCCAAGAGCCAATTAAGTAAGGGTCACCAATATTTAATAGGGGATTTTCGCAAGCCTTTTATCAACAAATTACATATTTTGCTGCGTGAAAGAGCCATAATTGCTTATTTATTTATTTTCATACGAGTTTTATTGAATATTTCCAAATCCATGACTGCAACAAATCAAAATTAGCTTCTCTTTTTTCTTTACTAAAATGTGACTTTTGCCTATTTTGCTTGCTTGACTGCTTCTTGCTCTTTTGTTTGTGTAACGGAAAGGTGGTCTTATGTATTAGCGGCCCAGGCTCGATTCCAAGTGCAGGAGTCGGCGGAATGGGCAGCAATGCCTCTCGCCGGTTGTGTGACAATGTCGCTTGAAGTGCGCCAGGGTGCACACAGCCCGCTGCTTTTACGAGTATGTATTACGAGTATGTCGTATAACTTATCGCAAGGGGGCCTGCAGAAGTTCCCGAATGAATGGGTGTTCAGTCTTTACACTCAATTCGTCCTTGCATTGGTACTCATTTTTCGATCTTTTATAACTAACAGGAGTGATAAGGAGCTGCGACAATAGGCTCTGTAAAATTTACAGCCTTTAAATTATCAGTCGTTTTAAGATGTCGGTCTGTCTGAAGTGTCGGTCTCTCTGAAGTGTCGGTCTATCTGAAGTGTCGGTCTGTCTGAAGTGTCGGTCTCTCTGAAGTGTCGGTCTATCTGAAGTGTCGGTCTATCTAAAGTTTCGGTCTCTTTGAAGTATCGGTCTTTCTGAAATGTCGGTCTGTCTGATATGTCGGTCTCTTTGAAGTGTCGGTCTCTCTAAAGTGTCGGTCTCTCTGAAGTGTCGGTCTATCTGAAGTGTCGGTCTATCTGAAGTGTCGGTCTATCTGAAGTGTCGGTCTATCTAAAGTTTCGGTCTCTTTGAAGTATCGGTCTTTCTGAAATGTCGGTCTGTCAGATATGTCGGTCTCTTTGAAGTGTCGGTCTCTCTAAAGTGTCGGTCTCTCTGAAGTGTCGGTCTCTCTGAAGTGTCGGTATCTCTGAAGTGTCGGTCTCTCAAAGTGTCGGTCTCTCTGAAGTGCCGGTCTCTCTGAAGTGTCGGTCTCTCTGAAGTGTCGGTCTCTCTGAAGTGTCGGTCTGTCTGAAGTGTCGGTGTCTGAAGTGTCGGTCTAAGTGTCAGTCTATCTGAAGTGTCGGTCTCTCTGAAGTGTCGGTCTCTTTGAAGTGTCGGTCTATCTAAAGTTTCGGTCTCTTTGAAGTGTCGGTCTCTTTGAAGTGTCGGTCTCTTTGAAGTGTCGGTCTCTCTAAAGTGTCTGTCTCTCTGAAGTGTCGGTCTATCTGAAGTGTCGGTCTGTCGTCTGAAGTATCGGTCTATCTGAAGTGTCGGTCTGTCTGAAGTGTCGGTCTCTCTGAAGTGTCGGTCTATCTGAAGTGTCGGTCTATCTGAAGTGTCGGTCTGTCTGAAGTGTCGGTCTGTCTGAAGTGTCGGTCTGTCTGAAGTGTCGGTCTGTCTGAAGTGTCGGTCTGTCTGAAGTGTCGGTCTGTCTGAAGTGTCGGTCTGTCTGAAGTGTCGGTCTCTCAAAGTGTCGGTCTCTCTGAAGTGTCGGTCTCTTTGAAGTGTCGGTCTGTCTGAAGTGTCGGTCTATCTGAAGTGTCGGTCTCTCTGAAGTGTCGGTCTCTCTGAAGTGTCGGTCTCTCTGAAGTGTCGGTCTATCTGAAGTGTCGGTCTATCTGAAGTGTCGGTCTGTCTGAATTATCGGTCTCCAACTCAGCCCAACCCCCGCCTCCAGCTCCGCAGCGCAGGTGTCCGTGCATTCCTTGCGCTGCTCGAGCTCGCCTCAGCTAGTCCAGGCCGACCATTGGATCAACCAACCCGACTCCATACTGCTCCATCTGCCTGATGAGGCTCCCGCTCCCAGGAACTGCAGGTGGAAATTTTTAGCTTCGCCGCAGCCGATAAGCATCCTTCTAGAGGCAGTGAGTGCACTGCCCCAGTCCGCCAGCAAGGTCGGTGTTGATGAGGCTACCAGCGAATTTTCCAAACTGCTCACGGTGAAACTGATAGGTAAATTAAAATTTGTGCTTGTACTGTCTAGCCTCCTCGGTAAGAAATCTATACTATTTAATCATAAAATAATCTATAATAAAACGTCAGGACCAACCGGAGCCTCGACCATTATCGCGTGGAGCAATCGGACGCACTTTCTTGAAGCAACTCTGCGTGACCCGTAAGCGACCCGTTTTAGAAATTGTTCAACCCAGTGGTTAGAAAAATTGGGGCGTACCCTCTAGGCCGGCGCCCCGGCGGCCCTCAAGGGTACGCCCCATCCCGCAAGATAAAAGTTTGTAGGTTTTCTTCTTTGTACGTATGAAATATTTTTGTGAGGAAATTATGTAAAGAGCAGAATTTTTAAAGTTGATTTTTTTAGTTTCGGGTGTTTTTGTGCTCGAACCTGACAGTACGCCTTTCAGTACGTGCAGTGGACAGTGGGGCGAACTATTGATATCCTTATTAATTATTTTCTTGTATAATGAGCTCATTATTTATTTGCATTGACCAATCCTCATACTACAGCTAACTTGAACTTTTAACCCTTTGAGCAGCCATCTCTTTGAAAAATTGCTGCAAGCTCCAAAGTGGGGTATAGGCGACTCGTGCAAATTTTTCTGAGTTTCATACACTTCAGAAATTGGATGTGAATGCAAAAGTGTGCGTTTTAGCCTACCTACTTATAAGTAATACCTTTTGATCTTCGAAATCAACGCAACAAAAAATATATTTTTTAATACTCCACTACTTAAGCACTAGCGCATGTACAATGTTGCTTGTATTCTTAAGTTTTCATTTAGATGAGTCCGATTTGGTGGTCAATTCAGGATTTTTAAAGTAGTGGGGGCAGATTTGCCCAAATTTTTGTTTTGGTCTAAAAAGCCAAAGTAAGCTCAAAATTTACCCCCCTTATATGCAAGTCCAGCCATGGCAAAGGGGGCGGCCGCCGGGTCTACTACATCTACGAGTACATTTGACCGCCACAATTTGATCGCCGTTCTATTCAAGGTGAAATAGGGCGGCGGGCAAATTGTCTGGCGGGCAAATTGTCTGGCGGGCAAATTGTCTGGCGGGCAAATTGTCTGGCGGGCAAATTGTCTGGCGGGCAAATTGTCTGGCGGGCAAATTGTCTGGCGGGCAAATTGTCTGGCGGGCAAATTGTCTGGCGGGCAAATTGTCTGGCGGGCAAATTGTCTGGCGGGCAAATTGTCTGGCGGGCAAATTGTCTGGCGGGCAAATTGTCTGGCGGGCAAATTGTCTGGCGGGCAAATTGTCTGGCGGGCAAATTGTCTGGCGGGCAAATTGTCTGGCGGGCAAATTGTCTGGCGGGCAAATTGTCTGGCGGGCAAATTGTCTGGCGGGCAAATTGTCTGGCGGGCAAATTGTCTGGCGGGCAAATTGTCTGGCGGGCAAATTGTGGCGGTCTCCGCTGTCGGTCTCCCGCGGCCGCGCCCCCCCCCCCTTGGATAGTGGCGTAAATAAATACTCATTTCAAAGTTTTACATGTAAGTAGGCGGCATACCCTTGCACAAGGTTGCATAATTATTTGAAAGCCGTATGCTTGTATGGGGTGGACAGTTGACAGTCAAAATGCCTATATCTACATGTACCTCCATACAGTAATAATTTACCTATTAAACAACAGGTAAGGTCAAAGATAACATATGCGTATGCCAGCAAAGGTTTAAAATTTTCAATAATTAATTGTACGGTACAATGCGATAGCAAAACAAACTAATCTTAGATGCAGCTATTATCTAGAATCTCGATTTATCTTCCAGAATTTTAGAGAAATACAACTAGGACAGGGGAAATCCCGGAAAATCAATCAGGTTTGCCAAGCTGTATTAAAGGGGGACCAAGCGCATTTTTGCCAAAATACAGAGCCACCCCTCCGCCCCCCTTGGGTCTTTACCCTTCAGAATCCGCCCCCCCCCCACATAAGAAATTCTGCTTGCGCCACTGCTAACAGTTCAAGTAATTCTGGAGAGCACAGAGTGCTGTCTAGAGAAGCTGTTCAGGCTTGGCACAACGCGCCCGCCAAAATTTTGTTAATGTCAACTTTTGCTCATTGTAATGATCGAAATTCCTTGCGAGGGATTGGCTAACTATTTTACTTTAAGTGCCAGATAGAGAATCTAGCTCAAGACTGCGGGCCAGAAGGAGGAGAGTGGAGGGGAGAGGGGAGAGATGTGAGATGTGAGAGGAGGGAAGAGAGGAGAGAGGCGAGATGAGAGAAAGAAGGGAGATAAAGGGAGAGAGGAGAGAGGCGAAAGGAGAGATGTCAGAGGAAGGGAGCAAGCAGTAGGGCAACCAGAAATTTTTTGAGGGGGGGGGCGGATTCTGGAAGGTAAAGTCCCGTGAGGGAGGGGGCGGAGGGGAGGCTCTGTTTTTGGCGAAAATTCGCTTGGTCCCCCTTCAATTTTTTCTGGGTCTCCGCCTAAGGGGGGGCCCCCCCCCCCCCCCCCCGCCCCCCCCTGGTTGCGCCACTGGGAGCAAGGAAAGAGGGGAAAGGAGGAGAGAGGGGAGATTTTGATGAGAAAAGGAGAAGAAATTAGCAAAAAAGCTGAGAAGAGATGCAAACCTTGAGCGGGCTGGATTGTTATTGGCATGGGAAGTTAGAAAGGACCCGAGGGCTGGATAGAGAGACTGCGGGCCGCATGTGGCCCGTGGGCTGGAGTTTGCTGACCCCTGCAGCCTGCAGTAGGCTATGCATGACGGGCCCAGTTAACTGCATAATGGCAAATAAGAGACATGGGAGATTGGAGATAGGAGACTGTCTCCCCTGTCTCCCCTTCATTTATCTCCCCGATTACGAGTAGGGCACAGTCACTCAGTCACATTTTGATAAGGAGGGATACATAGACATAGATATTTTCTCAGTTTTCATATTCAGAGGCGGTCAGAGCTCAAATGGGACAGGTCATGAATAAATAACAATCTAACCCCCGCCTTGTCATTTTTCCGGATGAATAAATCCACTGAATCATAAAGGTTTCAAAGTGCCTTTGCGTTCTCATGACAGTTTTTGCCACTCAATTATTCTAGTCTTACTGAATCCCCGAGTTAACAGAAAATTATAGCTCGGCGCACGTCCGCCAGCTTGAATATTCTCGCTATATTATTGTTCTCTATTTGCGATCGTCTTTTACAACCCGACATCAATAAAACCCGTGTGGGCTTTATCTCTCATTAACAGAAATCTCTCATCAATTATAGCCTGTATAAAGCTTACTCATTTTGAGTTGCTCTTAGAAAAATGTTTTGAATTTCCTGGCCAGTGGCAATAACCCGTAATGACAGGGCAATGCAAGGAATTATTTTAACCTAGAGGTGACAGCTAATTTTGGCCAATTCATTTCAGTTGGGTGGGGGGGGGTTAGAAGAAAGGCTAGAGAAGTGATATGGGAATTTCTACGTTGTACCGTTCTTGCCTGCTTAAGCGAACCTATGCGAAACAAACAAACTGTCCTGACTCCTTATCAGTGCAGGTCATCAAGTTTTTTCTATTCCCATATTGCACCAAAGATAAAGGAAGAACAAAGACGAATTTCGTGCGAGGCTTGACAAGGTCTGAACTATATATAGCACATGAAGCACATGAAGGCTACTGAATTCAGACAGTACTTGCTGTACCTAGGACCTGTCCTCTTCAAAGGCATTTTAAATGAAGAAAGGTATAACCACTTTCTTTACCTCCATTTCGCCATTTACGCATACTCCAACGAAAGGTACTCCAAGTGGTGGACGCAGGCAAAAACTTGCATTGAAGTTTTTGTTGAACGGGCTGCCCACCTTTACGGCCAGAAGTTTATAAGTTTCAATCTTCACACTATTCTTCATTTGGATGAGTTTGTCCGAAAGCTAGGCAGTTTAAACAACTTTTCGACTTTCCCTTTCGAAAACTTTCTTGGATCTGTAAAGCGCCGCGTAAAGGTGACAAGGCACATGGCAGCGCATTCAGTTAAGCAGGTGCTCAGAGTTCGCGATCTTCTGTTGAATGAGCAGCGAATTCCACCGTTGAAATTCAGCACAAAGCGAGGTGATAATTGTTGCATAATCGACAAAGTATGCGTCCTAATCGAAGCTGTAAGTGAAGCTAATCAAGTCACTGGCAGGATTTTACACCCAGTTGACAACATCTACGCCAACCCATATCCATCTTTGCGTCTGGGAATCGGCTTGTAGAGGATGACATCTGGTGTTCTAACTGGCACACCTGAGCGAAAGTGCTGGATTTTGCCTGCGAATCTGCTTGCCAATCTTGCTGGAGCGGACAGGGATCCAGCAAGCCATTTTTTGTCATTCCTCTGACAGGTGACTCCGAGGAGGCCTGATGTAGGACGCGTGAGTCGCAAGTGAGTACTAAAAATATCTTTCTCTGGTTTTTTATATCAATCCGATTTCCTTCTATCTCGATTCTCGTATTCCCTGTATTCTGCAATTCTGCAATTTCTTCCTGTATATGTTCTCAGCTTCAACACGCAGACATGATTGTAGATTGTGAGTTAAATATTAGTATATTACGATGCATACTCGATCGCAACTGCCATTTTATCTTTACTTTTAGGATCCGCAGTTTCACGAGTTTACTACAAGCCTGGCGATCGGTCATTCATTCATATATATATATTTTATAAGTTACAACCTAGCATAAACACATAAATACTTTGATACGGAAAGTATTGATTCGATCTGACCTAAAATAGGTGCCAGCAAAAGAAAGAAAATATTCATAGCATTTTATATGTGCTTAAAAGTAAAACCAGATGGTAACAGATGGAAATTACAGTTGTGCAGCTAGTTGATTATTATCAATGGGATAAGTAAAATATTACAAAAATTCTGTTGGCTTGAATTGGAGGTAGGAATACTGTATACAATACCATTAGTATTTCATACTCGTATACTGGGGTTTAAGAAAATAAATCCCCCATTTCAGCCACATACAGCGGCATCACCTCCCACTAAGTTTCCGGCCCCTCCACCCCTCCTACACAGTTTTGAGCTAAATTACCCCTCCGGCCTCTATAACACCGAATTTTAAGCTGTACCTAATTCTAGGGTTCAAGAATGTAAACAATAAAGATAGAATCAATATAATCAGTCTCTAAAATAACTCCAGTTCATGAATGACCGATCGCCAGGCTTGTAGTAAACTCGTGAAACTGCGGATCCTAAAAGTAAAGATAAAATGGCAGTTGCGATCGAGTATGCATCGTAATATACTAATATTTAACTCACAATCTACAATCATGTCTGCGTGTTGAAGCTGAGAACATATACAGGAAGAAATTGCAGAATTGCAGAATACAGGGAATACGAGAATCGAGATAGAAGGAAATCGGATTGATATAAAAAACCAGAGAAAGATATTTTTAGTACTCACTTGCGACTCACGCGTCCTACATCAGGCCTCCTCGGAGTCACCTGTCAGAGGAATGACAAAAAAATGGCTTGCTGGATCCTGTCCGCTCCAGCAAGATTGGCAAGCAGATTCGCAGGCAAAATCCAGCACTTTCGCTCAGGTGTGCCAGTTAGAACACCAGATGTCATCCTGTACAAGCCGATTCCCAGACGCAAAGATGGATATGGGTTGGCGTAGATGTTGTCAACTGGGTGTAAAATCCTGCCAGTGACTTGATTAGCTTCACTTACAGCTTCGATTAGGACGCATACTTTGTCGATTATGCAACAATTATCACCTCGCTTTGTGCTGAATTTCAACGGTGGAATTCGCTGCTCATTCAACAGAAGATCGCGAACTCTGAGCACCTGCTTAACTGAATGCGCTGCCATGTGCCTTGTCACCTTTACGCGGCGCTTTACAGATCCAAGAAAGTTTTCGAAAGGGAAAGTCGAAAAGTTGTTTAAACTGCCTAGCTTTCGGACAAACTCATCCAAATGAAGAATAGTGTGAAGATTGAAACTTATAAACTTCTGGCCGTAAAGGTGGGCAGCCCGTTCAACAAAAACTTCAATGCAAGTTTTTGCCTGCGTCCACCACTTGGAGTACCTTTCGTTGGAGTATGCGTAAATGGCGAAATGGAGGTAAAGAAAGTGGTTATACCTTTCTTCATTTAAAATGCCTTTGAAGAGGACAGGTCCTAGGTACAGCAAGTACTGTCTGAATTCAGTAGCCTTCATGTGCTTCAGTTCCAAGTCGATTTTCCGGGGTCTTCGTTGAAAGTTTGAAGGTGTCCAACCGGCAGCCATAGTAATTCGGTCGCCCAATAGGCTCATCGGACCGGGATAGACGAGACACTTCTTGCCATTAGATTTGTCGAAAAATAGGTAAAATAGCTTCCTTGTGACTCCAAGGCATACGGCATGCTGGTAGTCAGGGGGAAAAGCATCGACAAAACTAATGTTAGGCAAATTTAGAAGGGGCGATAGAGCGATTTTTTTATTTTCCTGGTTAGACTCCTTTCCCTCTCGGTATTGTTGGCTGCTACGAGACTCCCCGACGCTCGTTGAAAATGTTACTCTGTTGTCGGTATAAGGTCCAGTAGCCCTGCAGTACATGCAACCGACGTACGACATGTGCCCTTGAGTTACTGAGACCCAGGCTCGAGCAGGCGCATCGCAAACAAATCGGATAGTCGAGAAGCTGATGCTTAAATTTTCGATAATTTTTATTGGACCCGTAAGAAAACGTTTAGCCTCGTCGCAAAATTGTCGAAGATAATCATTCAGAGGTGGCTTGCCACAACCAGCCCATACGGCTACTGGAAAAGGTCTGCTGAATATGCTGGGAATAGACATAAGTATGGGCCAAAGACCGAAGTGGCTTGCTCGGTACAAAGGCAAGCCGTCAAAATTAACGATGGCTTCAATTTTGTAAACCTTCTCAGTTTCACTATCGTGTTGTAGATATTCTGGCTTCATGTGCAGCTGGTTTTTGCGAAACATTAGTTCTAGATTTTTCAGAATCGAAATGTAGCGAAAATGGCCTTTTCCCATGGGCTCCAATTTTTCCGTTGGATCGCCAGCATTGATGACGGCCTCAATAGAGTTGACAGACTTCGGCGCAGGCAAGCCTATGTCTCTTAGACCATCAACAAGGAATTTTTTAGATCCACGACTTAGGTTGAAACAAGAAAAGTAGACTACCAGCAAGGCGAATATTTTATCTTCTAAAGAGCGGTCATCCTCTTTCTTGTCAATCTCCTCATCTTCATCGCTGCAAACTCGCGCGAACTCGTCAAAATCAGGATAGCTGCCATTGTCGTTGTCAAGATCTGGATCCGTACCTTCATTGACTTCTGCTACAGAGGACTCCGAAGCGATGAAACCGGCGACTCTCCCAGAATCATCTGCTTCGAATACTTTTCTTTTTTTCTCTTGCAGTGCGATGTCTTCCAAAGCTTCTTGTTCTCCTTCCATGAACAAGCCCAGCAAATCCTTATTTGCTTGTCGCCTCAATTGCCTTGTCATTGTTTTCGTCCGAATCAGACTTTGATGATAGTTGACTGTTGTAATAATAATAAAGTAATTACTACGATTGCTTATTTCGTATTAAAGAAAGGATATGAACAAAAGCTGGGAAGAATTGAAAACTATTCCTTTGGGGGTTTGTGCGCGCTGATTGGACAGGTATGGATGCGGGGACGGTAGGGCCAATGAAATTGGAAAAGCCAGGGCGGCCTTTTTCATTCGAAGAACTATAGAAGACAATTGCTTCTAGAAGCAACCTAAACCACTGAATCATTAAATAAGCATAAACTATAGTGTGAGCTCCAAACTCTTGCTTTATTTGGTACTCAGTTTTGCACTAGCATAGTCTAGTCTGCATGCTACAATGAAGTTTTTAGTGATCTTTAAAGACGACCGTCAAATTGTTGAGGTCTCGGAAAGCGAAGTGAAGCTTCCTGAAGGCTTTCAAAACCTTAAGGAAGAGGAATGGTTAGAAAAGAGGGACTCCACTGAGAAGTGGAAGTGTGAAGCCTTGTATGAAGGCTGTTTTTACTCTGCTCTAATTATTCAGGTAAGCAACCGATCCCAACGATTGAAATGTTAAAATTCTTGAATCGATCTAATATTTGTACGCTCATATTTTCTCATTAATTTAAAGGTAATACTAAGCAACAACCTAGAGCCTGGGAGCTTCCGCTTTGTGCGTGAATTGGTGGCCAAAAAGACCCGACTGAACCGAATTCTCGAGTTGGTTCAACCCAGAGTCTTTCAGGAGCGTGACATGAAGAAAGCACGAAGGCATTACCAGACTAAGGTAAAATTAAGCACAGCCCATATAATTTTTATCGAGAACTTTGTTTTCTCCGTTTTACCTTTTAAACTATTTTTTAAGAAAAGGGAAGAAATTAAATGTGAAAATAATCTTTAAAACTGACATTAACTTGATAATTTCTCATGCCGTAACCATCCCAAACAGAATCTGTCAGACGGCTCAGCCACCGATTCCGAGGCAATCTTCGAAGATAAGAGCAGCCGCTGTTTGCAACCTCCAGCTTTGCTGCCTAAACAACATCCGCCTACGATTGCACAGTTAGCGCCAATGCCTCCTATTAGTGATGATGAAGCAGAAGCTGGCGTAGACGCCGATATGGAAGCTGAGGCGGAAGCTGAGGCGGAAGCTGAAGTGGAAGCTGAGGCGGAAGCTGAAGTGGAAGCTGAGGCGGAAGCTGAAGCGGAAGATGAGGTGGAAGCTGAGATCGGAGCTGAGGTGGAAGCTGAGATGGGAGCTGAGGCGGAAGCTGAGGCGGAAGCTGAGGTGGAAGCTGAGATGGGAGCTGAGGTGGAAGCTGAGGCGGAAGCTGAAATAGAAGCTGAGTTCGTAGCAGATGATCGATCGACGATTCCTAAGTCGCCTCCCACCATTTCATCTTTTAATTTTGGTTCTGGCTTTCTTAGAAAACTAGAAGAGCAGATCCAAGCCGGTGTTAGCTTTGAGCTGGAAAGTCCAAGAGGCATCAAGTTTCTGTCCTTATATGCCCTACGCGAACTTACTATGCGCAAGAATGAATTGAAAGCATTAGAAAATAGTTTGACCAAACAAATCACCGCAATGCGCACTGAAGTGCAGAGCGTGCTACGCTTTTTGGAACCTGTTGGCGCTGACATTCCAACTGATAATTCTGAGCCTTCATTCTGGCCGATCAACTCCTGGGAAAAATATGTGCAATTCGCTTCCAGTCCAAATGAACATATTTCTACTTTGGTAAGTTCATGACAGAGTTTTTTTTTTTTCTTCAGAAGAAATGCTCTAACTACTACTCAAAGCGCACTAGTACTATCACTGAAATAATAATCTATAAGTATTCTCACCTGTAAAAATCTAAACAGAAGAGCCTGCTACGTTCATGCAAGCGAGACAAGTGGTCCGATGCTTTAATGGCAATGCTTAACGAGAGCTTGTCGAAAGAGATGCAGGCGGTTATTAATTTAATCGGGTCAGACATGCGAAGCCGAGCTGTTGCTGCTGGAGTTGCGACCAACCTTACTGATGCGCAGCTTGGATTTCAGAGCACTCTGCTCAGCCATTTCCAAAGTAAGTCTACTTAATCAACGTTCAATGAGACTTTTAGAGCTAAATATCAAGAAATTAGTCGAGCACAGTGCATGCTATTCATAGTAACTTTCAACTTTTTTCCTAACAGAAGCAATCACATTCATCTATGGCGCGACCGCTGAAGCCGGCAGGCCCTCTGAACAATCTGTAAGAAATACTTGCAGACAGCAGCTAAAGCATGGCGGTGACCGATTAAAGGGGCGGTCGCATCGCACAGGAAGCCAGCTGCTTTCCGGAGTCCAGACTCAAAGCCCGCTTCTGACAGCGCCGTACAAAGACAGTCTCTGGTGGCAGCGACTCCAAGCCCCGCTTCTGGCAGCGCCGTACAAAGACAGTCTCTGGTGGCAGCGACTCAAAGTCCCGCTTCTGGCAGCGCCGTACAAAGACAGTCTCTGTGGCAGCGACTCCAAGCCCCGCTTCTGGCAGCGCCGTACA